>OMPJ01016707.1:17519-45019 GCA_900312935.1 Carapus acus
CTCCCTCCCTCCCTGCTGACCCCCCACGTCTGCTCCTCGTCACTTTGAAGAATCCTGACTCACCACCGACGGCACATTCCGCCGATCCGGAACATCGCTCGCTCGGCAGCCTCCGGTTTTGCTGGTGTTGCACTCGTTCCGCAACATCTGGGGCGCATTGTTTGTTTTCCAGTGTCCACGGAGACGCAAGGGGGTCAGCGGTGCAACAAAGTCGAGCCAGACACTCAGATCACAGCTTCTACTGATGGGCACGCGGCACCATCAGCTGGGAGATGTATCCACTTTGTGTGCGAGTGAGTGACGTCTGTGTTAAGACGTTTTGAATTATTGGTGGAACGTGGAATGTCACGGGACATTTGCGGGGCTGATGAGGGAAGGAAATTGGAGAAAACACAAGAACTTTTGAGCAATTTGAACTGGGCTGTACGTTAACTTCCTCCTCATTCACCCGTCACCCACAAATGACAGAAATCAGCAAAACACAGATGGAAATGGAAAAACAGGAAATGAGGACCTGTGGCCTGGACGTGTCGGTTGAAAGAACAAGCTGTGTTAAATCATTAATGCGGTGAGATCATATCTTGCTGACCTCTGCTCACAGAGCGTTTCTGAGGTCAGATGTCTCCCTGCTGCTGCGTCTCCACAGGTCACAGTGGGCAGCACGGATCACCAAGCACGCACACACACAGACAAGTGGTTTCCCAGGGTGGAGCTGAGTGGTCAGCTCTCACGTACGGGCTCATTTTTTTATTTCTCTTTGACAACCAAAGAGAGATGAGTCCACAGTGTGTGTGGAGGTGAGGAGCATGTGTGATGTGGGTCTCACGTTCTGAGGGGCTCATGTGGCATGTCCACCTCTGGTGGACTTGCACTTTGGTTTGGTGAGGACCGAATGTGTTGTTCCAGAATCGGCTGTGGTGTGGGAAACCAGTTACAACATCTCAGGTAGGAAACTGCTAAGGAATCACTATGTTGCAAAAAATCTAAACATATTCAACTCATTTCATTTGTCTACTAACTTCTCAGAGTTGCGAGTGGTGCCTGGATCAGTGGGTCCATCGGCCCTCACACAGGCTGATAGATGGTGAGCGATCCTGCTGCGACACACACACACACACAAACACACACACAGAGACACACCCTCCTCCTCGCATCCACTCCTTTATTTGGCCTCTCCTGTCATTCCTGTGTCTTGTTATTACTGTACATCGTATTTACATGTGCAAACCCAGACGCCGGCTCACAGTCACGCTTGGCAGTGCATCCTTGGCCTGTGTACAGTGTCGGTGCCGAGCGGGGGCGGTGGGGGGTGGCGTGTGCCAGCCTCGCTTGGCATCGGCCAAAGCTGGAGGAGCAGCGATTCATCTACGCCAGTACTGCAAACACACACGCAAAAAAATGCACATCAGACGCCGCTCTCCTCCCATTTCCTGCCTCCTCGCTCCCTTTGTGCCCACTTACTTGGGCGAACTTGTGTAGATGTTCGACTACAGCAGCAAACAGGGCGCCGACGCTCTCGTCGATCAGCGTCTGCATGTAATGGACGGCCTCCTCATCCGACAGGTCCAGCCGGAACTTGTCTTGCACCTGAACGGAGAAATGAGCGGAAATTAGTGTGTGTGTGTGGTGGTGGGGGGCGGGGGTCGCTGGAGGGTCAGAGCAAGGGAGCGACCGTGGCAGCACCTTCTTAACGGTTTTGTCGGGCTCCAGGGCGATGTCGGGAATGTTGGCGTCCACCATGAGAGAGAACAGGTTCAGAATGAGGTTGGAATACCTGAGGGAAGATGGAGGTCAGATGATGTGTGTTGGAGGGTGTGTGTGTGTGTGTGCGCGCGTGTGTGTGTCGTGCCTCCTCAGGTGCAGGAAGGCAGTGTAGCACTGCTTCCTGAACTCCTGGTACTGCTCGCTCTGCATGCCCCCCATGCCCTCCACCATCTCCTTGCTCAGCTTCATGGGCGGGGGCAGTGGCTTCGGGTCTCGGCCCAGGATGTAGCCAAAGTCCACGTGGAACAGCTTCCCTGGATGTAGAGGAGACGGGCCATCACGCCAGGCTGTGATCCCGCAATGCTGAGGAGGTTCCGGAAGGCCACTCACCTGTTTTGGTGAGCAGCAGGTTGTCCAGGTGTCTGTCTCCGACGCCCAGGATGTAGGTGATGACGCAGTACCCGGCTGGAGGACGCAGACGGACAGAGCAGCGGTAAGAGGCCGTTCGCTCGCTCGGCGGCAGCAGCCGTGGGATCGGTGCGACCTGGCTCGGGCCCACTCACCGCAACTTTTGACGTAGGTGTCCATCACCTCAGAGCTGATGCCGTACGGGCCCTTCTCGCTGGGCGCGTGCTTCCTGAAGAAGCTCTGGATGTTGCCTTCGGTGGCGAGAACCTCGGCCACGGGCACCGACTGGACAAACTGCATGAAGCCTGGAACAAAAAAGGACGGTGAGAGTAACATCTGGAATCTTCTCCGGTTTGTACTTTAATGGACTTCGTCAGCGTCTCACCGTGTTTGGTGCTGGTAGCCAGAACTTTGTAGGGCGTCAGCTTCAGGTCCAGGTTCTCCTTCCTCAGCAGCTGAGGAGCAGGATTAGAATGGCGACTGAGGACCTGATTTCCAACTGTGGCTGGTGTGTGTGTGTGAGTGTCCTCACCTTGTCCATAAGTGAGATGATCTGCAGGATGAGCTGGTCCTGTCTCAGGTCGTCTCCGTGTTTGAAGATGACGGGGTACATGGCTCCATCCTCTGCTTTGAAGATCAGCTTGGCGGGCATCAGAGCACTCTGACACACACACACACACACGGTCATGACGTTCTTCAGCGGACAAGCGAGTCCAACTGGTGTTTGTGTTAGAGTGTGTGTGCTACCTTGAAGAGCGTGGCTGTCTCCGGAATTATGCCTTTGATTCGGATCTGGGGCTCCAGCGGCAGAGGAATTGGCTCGATATCCGACAGGTTCACCTTCTCGTTATCCGCCAGCAGGGCCTGCAGCCTCTCCGTCTGCACGCACACACACACACACACACAGCAGGAAAGCGCGTCACACACCCCTAAGTTAACGGGCGCGCGAGCTTGGATGCTGCCGGCATCTCCCCACTCTGCCACCTTCTTCTTGCGGTTGCCACTCTCCCTCTGCACGGCTTTCATCAGCTGCACCAGACGGTCCACAAACGTCTGCTGGGCCGCCAGCAGCGAGCGCATCACCCGGACGCTCTTATCGCCCTGCCGACAGAGTGAGCACCAGAGGGGTGAGCGCCAGAGGACGAGAGTGTGAGAGGAGGACGCTGAGGGGAGTGGCACCCAACCTTGAGCAGAGCCTGGCTGAACCTGCGCATCACGTTCAGGTACATCTCGTGGGTCTTTGGGTCTCGCTGCTGCGTGTCCTGGTCTTCACACTCAACTATCACATACCTGGGGAGGACGGGGGGTTGCTGTCACCCACTTAGACACTCATGCGTGTGTAAGAGGAGTGAGCACCACTTACCAGTACAGGTAGTTGGCGAGTGTGGAGTTCTTGCAGGCTCGAGAGATGAGAAAGGTGCAGAGGTCCTGCTGAAAATGGAGGTAAACGCACACAAACACGTATGTGAAACTCGTGTCTTGTTGGACAACCAGCGACCTCGTGTCCTCTAACCTCTGAGTTCTCGCTGTCGGCTCCTTCTTTGCCTTTCTGCGGCGCGGCGGGTGGCCCCGTTGGTGCTGTCAGGATCTGGGAGCTGCTCATACGCAAAGGCAGAAAATACGAAAAAAAAAAGTCTGAACTTGTATATACACAGGCGGCGCTCAGGGCTTTGCTTCCAACATCTGTGGGGTCCATTCTTCGCCACAGATTGGATCTCCTCTGCCTCCAGATGGCCACGCTGAGGAGCTGCCGCCACGCCAGCGAGCGTCGAGGTGCCAGCGGCTTCACAACACTTTGTGAAACAATAATAAACTTGACGCTGCGAGGAGGAACTGTAAGGTAAAAATAACCGAAGGCGCAACGACCGTTCCGGCTCCCTCATCGGCCGCGTCTCCTCGGGAACGCGTCCCAAACCTCTCAGTTTGCGCGAGCCTCAACTGCATTAGTAACAGTTTCCCGACAGTTTCCTGAGCACCGACCTGTCCAGAGCGGACTCGTCTCCCAGGCCCTGGCCGTCTCTCTTGCTGCCGGGCTCCAGGCCTCCCTGGATGTCGCTGAAGTTTTCGTATTTCAGCGCCTGGACCAGCTGAAGGAGGTACATGAGCAGATCCTGCGGAGTGGGATGAACAGAGAGAGAGAGAGGGAGAGATATGAGCCTCTGCTGCCAGGACAGGCACAGAAACATCCCCGGTGACCTCTGACCTTCCTCCGCTCACCTCATCGTCAGCCTGCTGCAGGCGCTCAACGGCGTAGCGTCTGACCGTGGGGTTGGTGAACTGGGAGGACAGGAGCTCCAGAGAGTCCTCCACGTCCATCGGCCTCCACTTCCCCAGCAGCTCCAGGGCCTGCTTGGCCTCCTGGGGCAGATCCCAGTTGACACACTTGAGGAACTTGGTCAGAGCCTGGAGGACATGGGGGAGGAGGTTCAGTTAAACACGTGACCAAGTCAAAGATCGGAATGCAGCGGCAACAAAGCACACACACCTTCTCCTGCGTGGTGAGGTAGTATCTGAACTTCCACACCAGGTCCTGCTCCTCGGAGCTCAGCTGCTTGGTTGGAGGATAGCTCACGATGATCTGTTGGTGCAGAAACGTCACCACCGTGAGTGAACCGATCTCGCAAGTCGCAAACAAAAAAAATAAAGATTTTGACGCGTCCATTCAAACGTTCATGCACTGATTTAAGAAACTCTGTTGCTAACGTTGAGCTGGTCGCGTGTGGCAGCGTTGGGCTTCAGGTCGTGGTCGGATGGGCCACTGCGGAGGCTACGCGCCAGCTTGTGATGTTTGCTCTCCACCAGGTTCTCCTGTGGGGAGATTGGGAAGTGATTGAAAGGTTGTGCATATCTATGTGTGTGTGTGTGTGTGTGTGTGTGTGTGTGTGTGTGTGTGTGTGTGTGTGTGTGTGTGTGTGAGTGTGTGTGTGTGTGTGTGAGAGAGAGAGAGATTGTCCCTCACCATGCCCAACTGTGGGTCAGGAACCTTCACTATCTCACAGCTGGTCAGAAGAGGTGACGCATCGTCTCCGTCCTGAGAAGAGCAGAATGGATAAAGACAAACGGTCATCTCCATTTCTAGCATCACTGCAGTGACATCGAAATGTGAGGACAGCTGCTGAGGGCGTGTGCGAGCACCTTCTCGTAGTAGACGATGCTGTACTCCTTGTCGTTGGTTTTAACGCGTGGAAACTCCACCATGAGGTACATGAAGTTGGAGCTGCGCTTCTCACTCTGATGAGACAGAGAGCAGAGAGGTCAGCGTATAGGGAACCGCACCGAGCCGGATCTCATCCCGAAGTCTGACGCTCACCTCGTTGATCATCTCGATCTCCCTGAAGGTGAGACGATCCAGCCAGTCCACCTTCACCATGTGACCCTGCCGGTGCGCCTTCGTCAGCTGGATGGAGACACCATGGGAAACGTTAGTGAGCTTGTTGTGACGGCATAAAGTGTCAGTCAATCGTGCCGCGTTGCGCCATGCAAGCAGGAAGCTGGTTAGACAGAACGCTGACATGGCGGCACAGACACACATCAGTTTAAACTGTTGTCACTGCAGGCACTGGAATGTGCTGCCCCCAACCTGAAGCTTAATGCGTAATGCCAATAAAGGCATTCTATTCTTTAGAGGATTCATTATGTTTTTCTTTCTTTCTTTTGAGAGTATTCAGGGGACTTATAAAAAACAAACATCTGATAAGCCCTCACACTGAGCAGGTCTTGCTGTGTTCCCCCTCACATTGACACAATTCCTCTCAACTTGTCGGTGAGGCAAAGTGTTGTTGACTGGGTGCTATATTGATATGTCATGTTAAAAATTGTGCTACTCAAACTGTGTGCAGCTGCAGCAGATATGAGACCTGATGTGTTTGCCTGATGCACTCAGGGACAGGCTCGAAACCGGAAAAATAAGTGCTGCAATGAGACGTCAGTCAAAATCGTCTGTTGCACCACGAGGGAGAAGTGAAACTTTTGGAGCTTCAGTGAAATACATTTTGACTAAGATCCTGAGCCGCACACACACATTGACTGGGACAGGCTAACATACAGACAGACAGACATACAGACAGACTGTGCATTCCGAGCGCCCCCTCCACCCTCCTCTGAGTCTACTCAAATCACCCCGTGCTTCCAGGTTTGGGCCCTGGAATAGACGCTGGTTAAGAAGAGGGTTCCATTTTCCACCTTCACCATCCCGATCCTTACTAATTCTACCAACCAGCAACCCCACTGCCACCGTGCATATGGAAACTTGCCGACAGACGGACAGACACACACGTGCACACACAGGCACACACCTTGGCCAGCCTGCCCATCTGGTCCTCTGTCAGACTGCTGCTGGTGCGTCCAGGTGTAGTTGTGGGTTCGCTCCCGTCTCCCTCCACGCCCGGCCACACCTTTAGATCGTGCATCCCTTGCCGGAACATTCTGGGTCAGACAAGACGGAGACAAAAGATGATGGACAGATGATGGACTACGGCTGGAGCAGGGGAGATAACGTTTTCACCCTTGCAGTTGAGCCGCAGCGTAAAACTCACCCGTACTTGCCGAAGAGTGTGACAGTGGTTCCCCCAACAGGCACGGCCCGACCCGGTCCATAGATGTCCCACACTGTGAGGGCGACCTGGGCACTCTGAGGGAGGTCGGGGTACTTGACGGGCAGCCGTAGCCACTCATTCCAGCTGCAGGAGAGGCCAGAGGGCAACAGAGTGAGGAAGAGCCTGTATAGGGTCTAACATACTGTTGGCTAAACTGCCTGATGTGGTTTTACGAAAGAAAACGTAAATAAACAGAAACAATATCACCACGAAGGACTGAGAGAGAGAAGGACTCACTTCCAGCGAGTGCTGAAAGCTTTATAGGACGTGCGGACTGGCAGGGCGAGGGGCTTTCCTTCAGCAAACACCTGACATGTGACGTAGAGGTCGGAGCAGTTCTCCTGGTAAAGGCCAGAGAACCTCAGCATGGGATCCTCCAGCAGGGCCTTGTAGCTCTTCTGCTCTCTCTTTCCCTCCAAACTGCCACTGGGAGTCAGGGGAGATTACATCAAATATCCAGTTTGTGAGTACTGCAGTCAAATATGCAAAAGACGTGGTGTCATTTGGACTGTAAAGGCGATATTCTACAGGTAATAAGTGTGGGAAAACAAAATCAATCAGACTTGACAGCGGCAGTGTCTTCTCCCTCTATTATATCTTTGTTATGCAGGTAAAAGTAAAATGAACTGTGGAGATGGTGACCCACGTCACAGACAGGCCAGCCTTTATGTGATGGCAGCACATGGGCTGCAGTTATGTCTCGTTCCATCTAATGAGCACACTCATCACATGTTTGCATGGTTAAGATAATCGGACCATTGTTCCATTAGACACAGCCTACGCCCCAAATTCAAGAGGAAAAACAAAACAAACCAAGAAAAAAACAAGCAAGCAAATACCGACATCTGAACAGACCTACATTTATCCGAACATGTTTTAAACACAGGTTGTAAACATGGAAAGTTGCTCACACTGTGTGCATGTACTGGCCTATTATACAGTTACTACAACTCTGCAGTCTGCGGACTAAGCTAAGAGCACTTACAGAATATTAAGAGGCCAAAGAGTGATGTTGTACTAAGACCAAACAGCCGCTTGCGCTAGCTTTCCGCTTAGTTATATTACGGATTAGTTGGAATACATGTAACTCAAATCCTGACGGCTGCTATACTCACATCTTAAGCTGCACGTTTATGTCCAGGTCGCAGCTGTAGACATAATTAAACTTGTCGGTGTCCATGTTGGGACGGGGAGAGCCGAGCCTTCACCGCCAGCCGGACCTCTGCCTCATGAAGACCCCGAGTCTCTTCAGTCAGCGGCAGGCTGGGTTTCACACAAGGCCTCGGACCGGCGATAAACAGTCTTCCCCTTACACACAGCTAGACACCGAATCACGCTTCAAATAATTAAAAATACTAGATTAAGCGCTACCGCTCATGATACAGACGTTATTGGTGAGGCTCGTTCTCTTTCGGCATGATTGTGTTTTTTGATAGCCGCAGAATACACAGCTGATGATGATGAAGCTAGCTAGACCAAAGTAGCCGATAATCGATTGAATGAAGCGTGGAGCCGGTGCGCAGTTTATGCCTTTTTGGATTGATTAGTTTGGTCTGAATAAATAGAGGCGGAAGTATTGAAAGAGGCGGGACTTTAGTGTGTTTATTAAAGTAGTTCGCCCAAAATAGAACACTGGCCTTGCAATCTGAGACGTTCTCAAACAAAACACCTCAAACACCAAAATTAACGTATTGTCATTATATTTTATTAGCAACTGTCCTTTCTGAAACGATATTTTTTCGCATTTATGCAGGTAGATGGTGAAAGAATAAAGTAATTGAACTGTAGGGGCCAACTGTAGGGAGGCAAGTTAGATGTCTCAATGATGACGGCTTTGTGAAACAGAGCAATGTTTCCAGACAGAAAAACACTCCTCAACAGTAAAGTGCATATCCGTTAATGACAGCAGGCCTTAGGAGAAGCTTCTTATCTTTCGTTCAACAGCACTGACGGCGAATAATGCTTTGAGCTCATCTTGACTGTATGGGACCCATAGGTTTGGAGGAGGGTGTCACCTCCATATGAACTTTCGAAAGAACATCTGCAACCTATGTCATACAAGCAAATAATGGGAAAATTGTCGTTATTTTTTCCTTGGTAACTATTTTTACTAGTGTATTGCTCATGGTTGGTTCTTGAGCAGCAGTAAGTCATCATAGAAATGGTGCGTCGAGGCAACTGTGAGTCATCCACATGCAGAGGGATGGCGATAGCCACCCTGGATGATGCGAGCTGTGTGACTTCTGTGGGGTCTCAGAGAGAAGAGGCACATAAAATCGACGCATTGTGAGGCCCTGGGGTCTCCTGTGAGAGGCTTGAGGAAATTTTCCCTATGACCTTGCACCTCAAACAAGTCGAGAAGTATGAGCTAAGAGTTTGGTTTTGCGCCAGAGTGTTGCTTTCCTGCCCATGAGGTCAAGTGACATAGTGACCCTTTTAGGTCTGGGGTCTGGTAAGGTTTTAGAAATTACTGACATTTAAAAAAAAGAGCAGTATTTGTTCATGACACCAGATTAGTTGATGTAAGAAAAACTTGATGAGTCACATCAAATTGCACCCGTCTTTTTCATTCTCTCCCCCTTTGCCCTCTTAGTCACCGTATGGATGTGTCATTGTTTCTCCCACTGCGGGGGCTCATGCCTGTTGAAGCAAAGCGAGATACTCTCCAGAACGCCAGAATCCCAATGGTGCCAAGGCACGTCCATTGCCTCTGTCGTAACTCCTGCTGACCACCTCCTCCTTCCCAGTGGCACCTGCGCCGTCCTTGGCCAGGCCTGCTGCTGCTGACCACACCTCCACGCCATGGCTATTAAGTCTCCAAATGTATAAATGGAGCCGTAAGCACGGAGGAGAAACCAGACGACTACACCAGAACAGAAGATGGGTTCTGCAGGGGTGACCTGGGTTCTGGCAGGAGCAGGGTTTCTGCTGTGGGTCTACGGTGGCTCTGCAGCACCCATGGAGTGCCACTTCAACTCAAGGGGTACAACTTGGTGTCCCTCAGTTACGTGGATTGGTGTGGGCCTCCAAGGAACACAGGGTCATTGTCTGACTTCTGTTTTCCTTTTGTTTACAGCGGAGTGTGTGTTTGAGGGCAGACACTTCTCACTGGGAGACACCTGGATGGACAATGACTGTCTTCAGTGCACCTGTCTGCATCCAGTTGGTGTTGGTTGCTGTGAGACGTGAGTCCGCACCCACTCTGCAATGCTACGACCAACTACCATTAGCTGACCAAAGCTTTGCTCCTTCACCTGTCCAGGGTCCAGAGGCCAGTGGACTTCCCAGCCTGGTGTGAGGTTCAGGTGGAGCCCCTGACTTGCAGAGTATCTCTGGTCCAGCGGGCAGATCGCCGTCTGTCTTGCATCCCAGGCGAACATATGGACCCCATCCATGGATCATTGAAACAACAGCTGGAAGGGTAGAAAACAACGCCAACAAACACATACGGTATGTGTTTACCTGTGAAAATAACATATTGCAATAACATGCAATGACCACTTCTCATGTACAATCTCGTTTGAGTCAAAGGTAGCATGGGGTTGGTGAAAAAATAATGCATGACTTTGTGTACCAGACTTTTTGTTTGAAGATGACAGAGGTAAATGGAGAGGTTGGACTGTTTGCTTTTGAGGTATCCTTTTGAATATTTGTGCTGTTATTATTCAGTTTTTACAGTGAAGTGTTTATCAGATCAAAAGAATAAATATAAGACACATTGCAAGTTTTTCAAGACACAGCAGGCATTCATCTTAAGATTCACCAAAATGAGGAAATGCGGGGACTTTCATTGTACAACTACAAATGTCATGTAAGAAATCCATGCAGTAGTGTAGGTATCTTTGTGGAAACATTTATGTATACATCACTTGTATTGTTTGTGATCTGTTTTGCAACCCATTTAAGCTTCAATAAAAGTATTTCAATAGAAAGACAATAGCACAAGTTACGAAACTCAAACTGGTTTTAATCTATAACTTTCAATATTTACATCTCAGCACAACTGTCATGGTTTGTCTTCGTCAAATGGTAAAATATCTGGAGTAAGGACTGGCTGTTTCATGCAACATGAAAGAGAGCAAGATTTCATGATTAAAAGAGACGGGAATGCATAGTAGCAGCAGAGATGGATGGATGAGTTAAAATCATGATGCACAGCACAAGGCACTGTACTGAAAATTTCCAAAAATACTAAAAATTATCGATCAACACTTGTTGCACTTGTAAAAGAAAATGAGACACCAGGTTCCCTCTCTGTCTCTCTCATAAACACATATACTGTATGTCAAATGTTGATGCTATTAGTCCCTGTGAATTGGGATACATAGGACGCCAGGGCTGGGTTTGTCGGCAGGACTTTGATGGGCAAATTCCAACTGAAGGTATCCACATCAACGTGCTCTGCCCCTGCCCAAACTGTCACCTCTGAATGGTTTTGCGTAACGGTGGGCGGCTCCATTGGTTCCCTCGCAGTGACGAATTCAAAGTGGAGACGCCACCTCAGGGTCACTGGACAGAATTGAAGGACAGACATGTGATAAAGCTGACAGATGGTGAAGATAGTATTTGAGGACATATCATGTGGAACAAAAACAAACCAATATCTGTGCTGAATCCGGGCGTGACGTTGAGTGGGATAGGCAGGGAGAAGTGGCTGGAGGCGGTGTGAAGGCAAGACTCAAGGTGGCGTCCATGTCCGGTCACGCTGACAGCCTGGCCAGGGCGCCGCTGGTACAGCTCCTGGATCTCCTCCTCGCTCTGGAGGCTCACGGAGTACTATGACACGTGCAAAATAAACAACCTCATGACAATATTGCCGGACGGAAACCGATGACCGCCGGGAGGAACATTGAAACCACCTGTAAGCAGGGAATATCGCCCTCAGAGAAGTTGAAAGTGCCGATGATTTCCTCTCCCAACCTGTACACTGTCTTAAAAATGCAGAATTTGGCCACTTTTCCGCGCATGTTGGTGATATTAAACATGTCTGCAGAAAAGAGAGTTGCACAGATTAAACTCAGTCAGACATGTCAAACGCGAGATTTGCACTTAAGAAACAAAGTATGGAGTACGGGGACATCGCCTGGACGTGTTGATCATCAGCATGTCCAGTGCCCTCTCCAGTGGCCGAGAGTCTCTGCGGCTTCCCTCCTCTTCCTCCAAAAACGGGTTAGACGGGGAGACCTCCTCGTCCAGGGGAAAAGGAGGCTCTGGCATGCCTGCACATAAAAGGCAAATCAACTCTCCAAAGAGAGACACTATGGTTGAACAAAGACAGCATCGTTGACAGCCATAGAGTGTCTGGCCCGTCTCACCCTGTAGGACAAGCACTCTGAAGGGAACGCGTAGCAGCTTGATGGGGGAATTGACCCTCTGGCAGCCAATGGTCAGTTTGTAGACATATTTAACTGCCTGGCCACGGAAACTCGGGGGGCCGTCTATGGGTACAACCTCACTGTAGGAGTCTGTCAGAAAATGGCTGAGTTTATAATAGCAAACATTCTGTTCAAAGGCTTCAGTATGTTCATGTTTGAGGTCCATGATATCAAGAAATGAGATTGGCAAACTGGCTGGAAGCAGCAAAAGTGGATTAAGATCAGTAGATTAATTTGGCAAATTTCTGTGCTATAATATTTCACATACAGGTTTTGCTTTCTCCAGGGTCCAGGCGCAAATCACAGAATAGTATCTTGGGAGGTGTATCCAATACACACTGACCACGTTCCCCTGATAGAAAGAATACATACAATTAAAAAAGAAGGAAATTCTACCATCCCTACGTCCTACAAATTAGACCAAACCTGCATGAAGTAAACGAAGGCCAACTGACCTCGACTTGGAATGAGCACCGTGTCGCTCTCAGCTTGCACATCCTGTTTGTTGCCCTGAGCTGGCAGCGCCACTCGGCTCTCACTGGCATGAAACTGGCAGTGGATCTGTGCACTGGCCCATGCCAGCATCTCACTGAAATGGGCACACAGAGGAATAGCGCTGGAGTGGGACAGTCTCTACATAAGCTGGCATTATCATGTGCAAGTGACTATTACTGACTGACAACTGGAAACTGGACAAACAGGGGACAGATTGTCAGACAGTTAGATTGAGAGACAACAATGCTACAGCTGACCACCCCTATTGATTTAAATTTCCTGGATCACTTTATTAATGGGTCAATAAAGTGCCTATCTACCTTGATAGGTTAACCCTGAGCTGGAGCTCCGCCTTAATTTTGTTGTGCCATTGTGCTACACAATGACAATAAAATAATTCTATTCCATTCAATTGTATTATGGCCAATGAAGCATGAGAGTGGACAGTCACAAGTCAGTCTGTTAAGGACATGTCTTAAATTTGATAAGCTGCCACATACGCCCGGAATGTTTCCATTCAGATATAGAGGGCACATGGAAACATTCTCCATAAGAACCGGGGTGGTTGTTTGCAACTAACAGCCAGTGCATACCACTCACCCATGACTGCATATAGAGCAAGCACAATGCTCTCATTCTATACAATTGGTTAACTATTCTTAGCTATCCGCGCTGGGCTATTAAAGCGTTCCTGTGCTGCACAACCAAGAAGGATCGGCTGTTCTTGACGTCACAATGGTATTATTCACTCCGAGTTGAATAATGTATGTTTACCATGCACCTTCAACATGAAAATGCGTTACGTCTACAGTCATCACTTATGACTGTGATTTTTTTGTAAGGACTGGATGGCGCCCTTGTGGGTCAGATGAGTAGGATGTGAGGTACCTGCTGGCGGAGGTGGACAGGTGAGACATGGGGTTGGTGAAGGTTATTAGACATTCCAGAAGCTCTCCGGCCAGAAACACCGGGCCCCGCGCCATGGAAGCTACCACCTCTATCATCTAGGGAAGGAAAAACAATAATTCCAAAGTTAAATTCTGACATCCGCCAGAAAAGCAACAGACGCTCTTACAACTATGAGTTTAAAACGATGGAAAATACTCACAGCTGATTTGGGCTATGTACCTTGCTTGCTAATGATGGTTAGGCTACGGCTTTTAGGCGGGTCAGACGCATTCCGCAGCTTTTAGCTTTAAAGGAAGAGACTAGACGAAACTCACAGATGAAAAATAAAAATAATTTACTTCATCTACGAGAAAGCGAAAGATAGTATAGCCTTGTCGACTGGCTAGCCTTCCTGCAATAGTAAACAAAAGTCAGCGCAAGAATCCTCCAGCCTCTTGCTGCACGATCAACTGCAAACCACGGGTAAAAAAATTATCATACAACATACAAATCACGTCCAATTGTAAACTATGTCGCTTATGATGTGTTACGACGCGGAGGAATATTCTGTGTAATCGCGCAGATTTACACAACATTACAAAAAGAATCCTTACAAACTATTCCCTGTAGCATTTTATTGTTGGCCATCCAAACACAGCTCCGTGGCATGATTGACAACGCTAACTACAAGTGGACTGTTGCTATGGTGACTGAAAGGGGTGGATATACGATCGGTAAAGTACAATACAACGCGGTAGGAGTCCCGAGACATATATAGTTTCTCCCTTGAGTTTATGATTAACTTATTCTGCATCTCTATAATGACTAGCAACACCCTTGGAAATACTGATAAACGCACAAATAAATGATGCCAAATGATGCACCCCTATTTTTTGTGGAAAATGGATCGGTCTCGACGTAGTCACGCTGGGCCAAAAAAATTTCTTCTCCCGTAGTCATACATATCAGGCTTATCATCAAGGAAGTATTCATTGATTAACCATACGAACAAAAGTAAGAAGTCATAGTTGTAGAGTTTTAAGTGTACGCTCACTCTGTGTGCGAAAAGCATCTGCATACAGACTATGAGTCGCATCGACCGTGAAGGCAAAATTCAGGGCACAAATATCCCATATGGGGCTAAGTGGTTGATTTGCATTGAGCGCCGTGCTAACCGAGGCTACGGGCTGCTGCCAGGTGTCGACAGGCAGCTGCCGGCGACCAACACCGCCTCTCGGGCTTCACACAACAACACCCAGCTACCTGCTTCACGCCACAGCGCGCCGTGAGATGTGAGTTAGCCGTTTGACAATATGCTCGTTGCCGGCTCGAAACTAAATGCAGCGGTGGTTTGTTGGCGCAAGCTAATGTTACTGTGATTGATGTTGTAATGTGAGTTATGACGTGACACGTAAATGCACCGCGTAATAAATGCAAAACCTGATAAATCCATCCACCCTTGTCTCGGTCGTATCAGTCAGCGTTTCCTGTGTGTACTCGTGAGTACTGACGTGTTTGTGTGTCTACTGTGGGAGCGGCGGTTTACACAAAGTTGTTTGGGGTTTGGGTCGAGCCTGGACAGACAGGACAGGGACTAAACACTTTTCGTATGTATAAGTATGGCGTGGATAATTATGACGTTAGTTTCCTGGCAGTCGCTGTCCTGACGTCACTGTTGGCTACATTTCGATTCAATATTCTGTGATCTTAGCAGTTCCTGGTGTAATTCTTTATTTGTTTTTCTCATTGAAAGGAAAGAAGAAGTGAGTTTCCCGTTGCTCCATCACTGGTCGGACTCTTTGGCCTCATACAGATTCCATCAAGGCTGTCCAACGTCTTCAGGGCAGGGACATTCATGACTGACTTGTTGCTGTCCTTTTCGAACTGTTGATCTGGACACTGGGAGCCCACGAGGATATATGCATGTTAACTATGACCTTAAATGACGCCTGTCCCCATGTCAGACATTTCCCCGTTTTCAAAGCCTGTTGAAGAGGAACTGGTTAGTATAAAAAACCTGCCGGTTAACTGCAGGGAAGTTTGATGGTTTCCGTCTGGAAAATTTGGAGAGACGCCGTCTGATCGATGCCTCCAGCGTACTGTGCTCAGTTTGTTTACACACGGCCGTGACATATCAACTACAGCTCCTAGCGTATGTGGTTTCCCTTTTCCCGGTCCTGAGTTCTTTTCTGTCACCGATCATTTCGCAAACATGGCGGCAGACTGGGGAGAGAAATCCACGGCAGATCTCATGAGCCGGTATGTGTCCAAGGAGCCTGGTTACGGTGTACCGAAGGAGGGCTGGCGCATCTGCCTGGCACACGAGTTCAAGGAGAAGAGGAAACCGTATCAGGCCAAAGACATCTCACTGTCCCATGTACTGGGGCACATTGGGTATGGCATCAGGTGAGATGCTCACGCTATCACCCCCAACACAAGCAAATAGATTGTTATTAGAATTCTGTTGATCATAAAGTCAGGGCACTATAATTATGATGGCTGCTGTGCAAACATGGTATGACTCAGTGAACTAAAAAGTGTCAAGCCCCATGAGAGCCACACCCTTCCTGCTTTAAGGCATTATCCTATTTCAACACACTATGCGGCTCCTCCCTTTCACTGATATAGTCAGCTTAGGCTCACACACCTGTTCATCGCCACTGCCTTTGGTCCATACTGTTGCACTGGTGCACACGTCTCTATGGTGCTGCGCCAGGAGACAATAACACCTCTAGTGTCAGGTTTCTCGGCTCACAACTTCTTACAGGTGTACCCACAATCTAGCCATTCTCACACGTTCATAATTAAAAGGTTTGGATCAGATGTTTACAACATTACTCACAGGTGTGGCACAACAATTATGCATTGTTATTTTGCGCACGTATAGCATGTGTTTTCAGCTGATCTGTGTGTGCCTTTCAGAATGGTCACCTGAGATGCAGTTCATTGGGAGTGTGTGTGCTGGGATGACATGATCATGCAGTTTGCTGCTCAGTGCTCAGGGATGCCGAGGATTGAGTGTGCTTTTTTATTTTTTTTTGTCTACTATATTATGCCACAACCACCATGCAGGCAGTCTGACCATATGGCGCCAAAGAGCTTTTATGAGCGTTGCAGTGCTCTGGATGTTTTCAAATCCAAAGCCTGTTCTCGTTTAATTGCCTACAAGGTCTTTTAGTTGATGTTCGGCTGAGTGCTGACTGGCAGGACAGAGTGCAGTGTGAATCGGCTGTACGCAAGCAGTTACCAGAGGCGTGATTTCTCTTTATTTCCCCACATGATTCCCTGCCGATCCCCACCCCTTTGAACAATGTGTCATAGGTGAGGTTCACCATTGGCGTTAGAGAGCAACGTGTGCAGCGTGTTACTGGCGTGAATGCCCACACTGCTTTTGCGACGTTCTGGCAGGTTCTCTTTACATTTGGCAGTGTTACCTGTTGTGCCGCTTAACAATGCTCACACACAGGTTGGACTCAGGCTAACAGACCTGCTCTTGTGCGCCTGCATCTATTGGAGAGAGAGAGAGAGAGAGAGGGGACATTGTTTGCATTCCAGCTGAGCCGCTATCTGGATAATCCTGAAAACAGAACGGGCTCAGAATCAGCCAGGCTTCCGCACATGGCATTCATCTGCTGTGGCCTGGGTGTGCCTTTGTCATTGGCCAGCTTTGCTTTGGAGAGCGTCTCTGTAGAGGGCGTTTGAAACAGGGGAAAGGGTAAAAGGTGCAACACAAGTGTGTAAACACACTGCCAATACCGAGGCCATAGATCACCGTGTGTGTTTAGTTGAAGCTTTCATTGAGTCGTCTGAATACCAGCAGCACTCAAGAAAATGCAACAACGTTCAAAGTCCTACAGACACACCTGTGCCTTTGCCTGAAGACAATGGAGACCTTGCACGCGCTGCGGATAAATGTGGTGCTGCGATTGTGGGCTCGACCTCTTGACTCCTGCCTCGTAAAAGAAACACAACGCTGGCTGCTCAGCAGTGGTGCCGACCTAAATGCAGTGGTGGAGAGCGTGCCACGCAGCTGCTGCTTTCAGTGAAGAAGGAGAAGCGAGGCATTCCGCATCGCAGCAGCACATTGTTTTGTGCAAGTGGAAACTGAAACTTTCAACTACTTCCTCGGTCGCCGGCGCCCTCCGGGGACGCTTCAGCATGGGTCGACAAGCACCACAGACGTTCATTCAAATAATAACAAAATGGTTGCCGTGCACAGGCACCCTGTCGCAGCCCGCACACAGGCCACTGAGACGCCCTGAATATTTTTCTTCAGTCCGATAAGCAACTGTTGACATCTGTAATCTACTGCTCGGATCGCTTTTCATGCTGCCTAATCAATACTTCACACTGTGATCCAGCTGCCTTGTGGAGCAAACAGACAAACACGCAAACACACAAGCACACACATCGAGCTGCTTATAGCTGCAGCGCTGCTTTTGCCCTCATGTCTCTCTTCCCTTTTCACTGCAGTTGCACAACCGCCTCTATATATTTTTTGTGGTTCTTGTTTTTATGAGTAAGTCTTGGAGAGAAACAACAGCCACCTGTTTCCTTTCTCTGTCAAGTCTTGTTATAGGTATTTATTGACTATGTTTTGTGGTGCTATGTGCAGCAGTCGATCATTTGTGTGTGTATGTTTGCCCAGGTATCTGAAATGGTGGTACAAGAAGACCCACCTGGAAAAGAAGGCTCCATTCATCGACATGTTTGGAGCGCAGCCCTTGCGTCAAATCTACGGTCAGTTGGTGCTTATGTGGCCTTTTTTTTCTTGTCGTGTGTTTGGGACCGATCAATGATTTCTCAAACGAGATGCTGCACTCTGACCTGCAGGAGCGCCTTTGGGAGGCATTGGGGGAGGAACCATCACCAGAGGGTGGAGGGGGGAGTTCTGCAGATGGCAGCTAAACCCTGGGATGTACCACTACAAAACTGTCACAGCAAACCAGGTGTAGCATCTCACAGATGAATCATTATTGTTTGTATGTTTACACCCTGACATGTTGTTTTCTCCCATCGCCGCCCCAGTTCACGGTGTGTTTGCGTCGTGGGGGTCAAACAGTCTACCAGCAAGTGCTGTCTGTGGAGCGCCCGCCCACGCTGCAAGGGTGGAACTGGGGCTACTGTGGCGAATACGCCTTCTACCACGCCCTGTACCCCCGCGCCTGGACCGTCTACCACCTCCCAGGCCAAAACGTCACGCTCACCTGCAGACAGATCTCACCCATCATGCCGCACGAGTACAAGGTAACATGACAGTCCCTAGATGGGAGACAGTGGGTGTTAACCATCACGCTCCTGTGAGTTATCGTACTCGTCCCGCTCTCTCTCAGGACTCCAGTCTCCCCGTGGGTGTGTTTGTGTGGGACATAGAGAACAAGAACGACTACGCCCTGGACGTCTCCATCATGTTCACCATGGTCAACGGCTCAGGCCACAGGGACGATAAGAACGGGGGCCACTGGAACGAACCATTCCACCTGGAGAAGGACGGGGAGACGGTGTCGGGGGTGTTGCTGCATCACTGCAGTCCAAAGAACCCTTACACCCTGTGCATGGCCGCCAGAGAACAGGTCTGAGGCAGGGACGCTTCTGTCAAGTCATAAACCCCTGATACCAGTCTTTGAGTCCTTAAAATTGTGTGTGTGGGTACTCTAATACAGTCGGACAGGGAGGTCAGCCACCAGACAGCGTTCAGCCCGAGGGGGACATGTGGGGGACTGTGGACGGACCTTATAACAGACGGACGGTTAGACTCCCCAACAGGTCAATACATCAACACACACTCACCTTTCTGAGACCGGGCAATGTGTCATACATGTGCACGCACGCACACACGCACCGTTGAGCTTACCCTGTTGTGTCTGCATGTCTCCCCAGGCTCCAGCCCCCCCACACCTAAGGGGGAGAAGGTGGCGGCGGCCTTGGCAGTAGGCTGCTCTGTGCCAGCTCAGGGCCACAACAGCCTGGAATTCTGCCTGGCTTGGGATATGCCCAGGATCACCTTCGGGTCCGGGGAAATAGAATACATCAGGTGAGACACACATAAAGACAAACACACGGCCTGTCTGTGCGTGTGTCCGACAAGCATCGCTAAAAATCTTTGGCTACGCTTTGTGTGATCACCAGACTAGAGTTGTGATCAGAGTTTGATCAATCCAGCTTTGTTTGCTCTCCCTTCTTGCCGAGCCATGTCACGCAGTTTTCCTGTTTCTCTTCATGATCGTGTTGCACGTGTTTGTGTCCAGGAGGTACACCCGATACTTTGGTGCTAAAGGTGATGCCTCGCCGTCGCTCAGCCACCACGCTCTCACACACTATGCAGAGTGGGAGAGGAGCATTGAGGAGTGGCAGAAACCTGTGCTACAGGACAGGTACACAGCTGGAACTCCACACAAAATGCCAATTTGCATAATTTTTGAAGCTAGAAATAGTTCTCCGTCTTTTACCTGTGCTGTCGGCAGCTCCCTCCCCTCCTGGTATAAATCTGCCCTGTTCAACGAGTTGTACTTTGTGGCCGATGGTGGGACCGTGTGGGTGGAGCTACCTGAGGACGCGGACATCAGCGGGGGGGTGCGCCCCGAGGACGGCGGTCTGCCAGCTCAGCCGGCTGTCATCAAGGAGTTTGGTGTCTTCGCCTATCTTGAGGGTAAGAACAAGGAGAAAATCACAGCCTCCCAATCAGCGCACCATCCAAATGGGATGAAGGAAATCACGTGTTGTCGTCATGGTTTTCCAGGTCAGGAGTACCGGATGTACAACACGTACGATGTGCACTTCTACGCTTCCTTTGCACTCATCATGCTGTGGCCCAAACTGGCTGTGAGCTTGCAGTATGATATCGGTGAGCGAGTCAGTGTTTTCTCGAAGCATATTCCACAAAGAGATGGGCGTATATGGCTCTGGTCTCCTCACAGCCGGCAGTGTGGTTCGGCAGGACCTGACGGAGAGGCTCCACCTGATGAGCGGGAAATTTGCTGCTGTCAAGACCAGAAACGTGGTGCCTCATGACATCGGAGATCCAGGTCAGGACCCGATCGGAGCGTTTGACCAATGCCAATGTCAGGCCGGCGGCTGACGAGCTGTGACTTGTGTTCTCAGACGATGAGCCCTGGAAGAGGGTGAACGCGTACCTCGTCCACGACACCGCTGACTGGAAGGACCTGAACCTGAAGTTTGTACTGCAGGTTTATCGGGACTTCCACCTTACCCAGGACACTCAGTATCTGCAGGACATGTGGCCTGTCTGCCAAGTAACGTCTTAAATCCAATCAGACACAGTGCGTGATGCTCGTGTGTGTGTGTGCAGCATGCTTACACTCCCTGTGGCTGGTCTGTCAGGCTGTCATGGCGTCAGAGATGAAGTTTGATCTAGATGGAGATGGCCTGATTGAAAACTCTGGATATGCTGACCAAACATATGACGCTTGGGCAGTAACAGGACCCAGGTGAGTCAGCGTAGATGAAAAAATGTGTGTCTTGTGTTCACTCATGTGACACCAAGCAAGGAGAGCGAAATCTGTCTTGAATCTTAATGTGGAGCAGCATGTCGAGTTAAGGGTTCAATGGCTCTTAGACAGATGAGTGAAAGCAGAAAAGTGGTTGATATTTGGGACGATGTGTGTCCACCCAGTGCGTACTGTGGAGGGCTGTGGCTGGCGTCACTGTGTATGATGTGCAAAATGGCCAGACTGCTGGACAAAGAGGAGGCCTACCAACACTACAAGGACACACTAGACAGGGGGAGTGCCGCCTTTGACAAGCTGCTATGGAACGGTGAGAGTTGGCCTTGTGCTCTGGTGGGGAAAGTTCCTGTTGAACCACGCAGCTAATGTTTGATTTTATCTCGTCTGTTTAGGCAAGTACTACAACTACGACAGCAGCGGGAGAGATCTGTCCAACAGCATCATGTCTGACCAGTGTGCCGGCCACTGGTTCCTGAAGGCATCTGGCCTGGGAGATGGAGAGTTCCAGGTAAGAGAAAACACACACAGGAACTGCAGCCACATTCCTAAGTCCTCTGAACCCAGACATCAACAACAACAACAAAAAAAAACAAGTGCATCATCGCACACACTGCATTGCACTGTTTGTTGTTGTTGTTTCTCTTTATTATTCCAATAAATGTTATCTCTCTCAAGTCTTCTCACTGCGATTCTGGCTCCAATTGCTGAGCAGGCCTTCCCGAAGGAGAAGATACACAGCGCACTCAAGTGCATCTTTGACTTGAATGTAATGACTTTCGCCGAAGGCCAAATGGGGGCAGTCAACGGGATGCGGCCTCAGGGTGTCCCCGATCGCTCCAGCGTCCAATCCGACGAAGTCTGGGTCGGTGTGGTGTATGGGCTGGCAGCCACGATGATCCATGAGGTAGCTGGCCGTGAGCCTGCGTGTGTCCCAGTGTATGTCAGGTGCGCGTCTCATACCGGTCTCTACGTCTGCAGGGGATGGTGCAGGAGGGGATGCGCACAGCCGAGGGCTGCTACCGCACGGTGTGGGAGAGGCTGGGCATGGCCTTCCAGACGCCCGAGGCCTACTGCGAAAAAGGCATCTTTCGCTCGCTGGCCTACATGAGGCCTCTCAGCATTTGGGCCATGCAGCTGGCCTTGAACGCATCGCAGCAGCCCTCAGACTAGAAGCGTCAGGGGAGAGGACGAGCGGATAATCAGCACTGGAACCTGAGCCGTCACGAGAGACACAAAATCTGACATCTGCACACTGGCACACAACCTCGTAATCATTTTCAGACCAAGCTATCATACACTTGCAACGTCTCCTGTTATTTACAGAACCTCGCTCACGCACACAGCTATACACACCTGGAACAGAGTGCAGTATTATGGGGCTGCTATCTGTAGCTATCATCAGCCATGTGTAGTCGCTGTTGCTCTCAATACTTCAACCATAATGCAGAAGAAAATAATGATGTGGGGGAATAGAACATTAAAGTCTGAGAAATTAATCCAAGTTTTTTTCTTCATTTCTATGCGAATGCTGTACTCGATGATGCCTACTGCATGTGCTGACCACAGTTGGACAAGAAAATGCAGTATAATGTTTCACTATCCTTTTCTCAAGACTAGTAGTCTGTGCTTGGTGCATGTTGGGTTATACAGTATATGCAGTAAATTAATGTTGCATCACCATCATGTTTTCTACAATATCAAATATTCATGACAATCATGATGAATAAACTCATCAATATCAATCTTGATGTGAAATTGAATTTGAATTGAATACAGGCACACGCACACACAAAATATTGCACATGGAGGACTTTCTCAGTGTGATATCTATTATGGGGAGCTGCCTCCAGGATTGGGGAGACACACAATCACAACACTAAGGGGCGTCCTCCATCCTCGATATTTACAAGTCATCCAGTTTTTGAGTTTTTGGAGTTCTTGTGGAAAGTGCGTGAGCTACGCTGACAGAATGGCCGGAGTTCAGCACATTCAAAGAGCCACCCTCAACACCAGTGAGCAGTCAAATGGACAAAATGACCGCCCTAAACACTGTGACATCATTCCATAGACTGTATGGACTGCATCATCGTCAACGTCACTCCTCTCTTGCGTGCTTTCGCTCTAAAAGGCAGAAGGGCATCCACATGAGCTCTGGAGAGACTGCATTTTGGCCTGCTCGGTTTAAAAACTGTCGTCCCTGGGTGGGCTTGAACCACCATCCTTTCGGTTAACAGCCGAACGCGCTAACCGATTGCGCCACAGAGACTTTACGCTGGAATCGACCATTATTCCATCTCTTCATCAAGTGACAAAGAAAGTACCCATACTCGATTAAGACTCCATAATTAAGACTACATTGTACTATACGATGCGCCGGACTTGTCTCTGTGGCGCAATCGGTTAGCGCGTTCGGCTGTTAACCGAAAGGTTGGTGGTTCGAGCCCACCCAGGGACGGCATGTTTTCCTTCAAGTTTATCCTCTGTATCCGTGCGCAAGCTTTCTTTTGAGTATTGTAATTTCTTCGAACGATGGGATATCAGATTTGAGATCACGCGATTTCAACAGACGGAATGCACAAATCAAACTGCACCAACAGAGAGCTCACAGAAGTACACTACAGCCATAGTGACATCTACTGGGCATTGAGAGAATTGCAACATGGCCTCAGCCTTACCGCCGTGATTTATGGCTCCACAAATTTCACACAGCTGTATAAAAAATCCATTTACAAGTGCAGAGGACTCACTAAATGTTGCAGTATGACAAAACAACAATATTTCATGACAACTGGTCCCTTGGTGAAGTCAAACCGCCTTTCTTTGAAAGGCTCAGAAAAGTTTCGAATGACGGACGGGTGCCTGCGAGTATTGGGGCAGTGTATGGCGGTCAATCCCGTCGGGACCCTTGGGATTGACAGGGACTGTTTTACAGTGGCATGCCGGAGTCCAACCGGCATTGACAGAGTTTACGTGACATCCACCAATGGGAGCCCGCGATCCTGACGACACAATAGCCTTTCTCATGAGCCCGGCTAGCTCAGTCGGTAGAGCATGAGACTCTTAATCTCAGGGTCGTGGGTTCGAGCCCCACGTTGGGCGGCTGACGTTTTTCTTCCTAATTCTGGTGCTCTGACAGCAGACATACGGTACATACACATTCAGCTCCATCAACTCTGGACTACGTTTCAAAAACCGACAATTTAAAATTCACGTGTAGGAAACCATTCAACTTAATCAATGAAGTACCGAGCTACCTCAGGCATACAGATTGATTATAAACTATGGATCGCAACAAGAATCTAAGACAACACGGTTTTTTCCACTACATGATTTCAACTTGGGTGTATGAGTAAAAAACAGTGTAACGTGTTCTCCGGGCTGAAAAGACCGGTGGGATGTAAACAAAATCCATAGAAAAACAACCGTCCCTGGGTGGGCTCGAACCACCAACCTTTCGGTTAACAGCCGAACGCGCTAACCGATTGCGCCACAGAGACGTGCACAACGCACGAGAGGGCACGTCACCAGTTTCTAGGAAATCTGTGTAACCGTGAAATCTGACAGGGTTGCGTTTGCAGTACTGACCAATGACATGGACTACGATATCAGTAGGCCAAAAAACAATGTACGCTTCACAAGTGGGTTTTTTATCTCGAGGGAGCAAAAACGTTGCGCCCAACGTGGGGCTCGAACCCACGACCCTGAGATTAAGAGTCTCATGCTCTACCGACTGAGCTAGCCGGGCGATGTCACTATGAACAAGCGAGGAGTTTAGAAAGTAAAATAGCTACTCATGTATTATTTTGAGTCACATTTGAAGATGTATTTGTGCAATTATCCGCCGTTTAAATCAGTTTAAGTCAGTTATTAACGTTCAAGAAAAATAAGAGAGAAAAATTATTCCTGAGTGGGTGTAAATAAAGATCGAGACTTGACATGTCCGTGTAAATACGCTTACCGCAGACGCATCTGGTCGTCTTGGTGGTACAACACATTTAGAACACCCTCAGTAAAATGCTGATTGTGGAGTTTCTAGCGGTTTTTGGATATAGTCTTCATTTAGGGTGCGCGGTCATTTACCCCCCCACTCGCCGGGGTGTTGCCAGACCCCTACCAAAATGCGACAAGGACCGTCGACTAGACGACCTGATGACAGACACCCACTCACCTACCGTGTCCTAATATGTCAATAACCGCCTAGGTATGAATTCGTGTCACCACTTGTCACTTAACGTTTCGCTTTTAGTTAATTTCCCAAGCTTCCAAGGTCATATCCAGGGGTCAAACGGCTCTCACTGGTAATCTCACTTGTCGGTTCATGTCCCCTCTTTCTAAATCATCTCTGTTTGTTCAACCGCGATTGACTTTTGGTGTCGCTGCCAGAAAACGACCGTGAGGTGACGCCATGTCCCCGCACCCAGCAAGAATTGACAGAATTAAACACAGGCCGACATAGAAAGCGCTACAGTGATGTTACTTAACTCCTCACAAAGCAGCTGCGGGCGTGGAGCATGACGTCACACACGGATACCTGCGGGGAGATCGATGTAAACAAATCTCACTCATGGCAGCCAGGCAGACCACGTGACCACACGCGGAAATGGTGTCTATTGGAGAAAGTGTTGCAAAGGGAGGAGAGAGAGAGAGAGAGAGAGGGAGAAAGAGAGAGAGAGAGAGAGAGAGATTCACGCGTGTGTGTCTGTCGATGTGCGTGAGTGAATGTGTTTGGCTGCCGCTTGGTGTTCATATCTGTTCTCCACCGTTTCCCCGTCGACGCGGCGGACGGAGTCCAGCTGACCGAGGTAAGCCTGCGCTGTCCGAGGATCTTTGTAACTTTGTGCCGGGGACAAAGCCCGGACATGTGTGCCGCTGCGCCGCTGCCAGATCTGCAACAATACACACCACACACTGCTCTCTAACAGGCTCCACATCGCCCTGTGCTTTTTTGTTGAAAAATGTTCGTCTTTATGCGGTATTTGTGTGAGCTCCTTCTCGGATTTATTGCACTTCACTGGAATATCACACGAATAATGATGAGTGGTGTGTTTGCGCGCCCATTCTGACAGCTCAAACACCACCAGTGTGTCCCCCCGGAGCATAGAAGTCTAACTGTGCTCTGATGTGCTCTGCCAGTCCAGCGGGATTTCGGTTTTGTGTGTGTTTTTGAGGTGATACGCAGCGTGAGCCCACGCCAATGTTGGCAGTGCTGATCGGGAAACTGCATGTAATAATAGTAGATTAATAATAGTTGGTTGTAGGGCACTGCATGCGTGGCTCCTACATGGGGAGGAATAAATAGACAACCGAGGTAAGGCAGAGTGACAGGGACACTGGCCTCTAACCAGGAACAGTTGTTCTTCACACACATGCTCTGGTCTCAGCACACATACACACATCCAGAACTTGATATACAGTGCACATCCTGACGTATGACTACACAGTGTAGTGAATTCTATGTGGGGACAAGGACTTGGCACTATGCTAACGATCAGTTTGCGATCACTGCGATGGCACCCTCAGTATATTTCATGTTTCCACCATGAGGAATACCTGTCTTTATGGTGAAAGTGCTGCAGTGCACCGCATGTTTTGATATTTTTCAGAATAGCAAGGGTTTATTTCACAGGCACTATAGTCAATCTCTGACATTCAAATCGTGAGAGGGAAAAGGGAGAAGCATCTGCAAACCCACTTTGTCCCTGCTGTGAGAAAGAAAGGGGAAAGCTCCAGGGGACAATACAGTGGGTAAGATTTATGTTAGATGGTGGGCAGGGGGTCCCCTCTGGCTGGGCTGGGCTGGGCTGCGACGTGACGCAGTACATCTCAGAGTCATGTTTCTCGACGCCTAGTAATCTTGCATCCGCTTTGCTGCTTTCTGACAACGTTCCCCGGTGACATTTTGTTCCACGTTCCAAACTGGTACCACTGCAACATCTGACACCCGGTGAATAAACCCAACCACAGGTGGACACAGAGTCCCAAAGTAAAAGGAAAGGACAAGTTTAGCATTGTCCACACGCAGTGACTGATGTCTGACCCACGTTGGTCAGCTTAGTGTGCCCTTAAACAGTGGTGGGAGGAATTTCTTTTTCCTTCATTTATGAGCTTGAATGAGAGGTTTTCCTTACGCTTTCTCCCTCGAGTTGTGAATCCCTCAAGAAGTGGTCTAATCATAGCGACCCATTTCAGCAGGCTCAGCACCACACCGATGCACCCAGCCGCTCAAACTGGATCGCCCATCCTCGTCCCATCGGACGCGGCACTTCGTTTCCGTCCCCAGGTGACACCCTCCCCTTCGTTGTGCACACCGAGAATGTGACAGGCGTCTCTCGAGCCTGCAGAGCCATAAAACAGAAGCCACAGGGGATGATTGTGGGCAGCAATGCAGATGTTCAGATGGTTGGCTACACCTGCATAAACACCTGGCAGCTCAGGCGTGGCTCCTGCTGTCATTTCTCACTTTGTGACCCACTCCTCCTCTGCTCTCCTCCCCTGATGTGAGGATCCTTTCCCATCAACCATCTTCCCTGTCGGCGTGTGAGCGCCGCTAATGAAGTGTGTGCCACCCT
>OMPJ01016707.1:47519-49980 GCA_900312935.1 Carapus acus
ACATACACACATACACACACACTCACACACACACTCGCACACACACACATACCCACTTACTTTCACGCATACACACACGCACACCACACACACACACACACACACACACACACACACACACACACACACACTCTGTAAGTTCGTGGGTTTTCAGTCTTTGTCAGTCATCAGAAACACTTGAAGGTCAGAATAGAGACGTCCACCCGAGGATGAGTGTGGCTGTCCAATCAGCTGAGCACCCAGCGGGCCTCTCCTCACCTTGGAGGTGTGTGAGTGTGAGCATATGTAAGATTCCACAGACACACACACACACACACACACCTATTCACCCTGTCTTCCCATCCACTGTCTCCATGAGGGATACCTTCCCCACATAGAGTGCGACCTAGCTCAGAAACTCAAATATTGCCAACGGCGATAATTTGTGACCCGTGATGTGAGTGTGTGTGGAAGCTTAATGTGACGCGGCCCGACACGGGTCAGTCTCAGCCTATAACTCAGCCTATGATATTGTGCTGACTCCAGTCAGAACGTGAAAAGCCTTCTAAGGTCACATGCTGCCAAACCCCTCTTTACCCCAGTAGTCGTGTTGATATTCGGGGTGTTGATGCATTTTGGTATTAGTTCCATTTGAGTTGGCAGCTGGCTTGCTTCAAAAGGCTTTTATTAAATGTTATCATCATTTCCTCTGGGTGGTGAATGTCACAGGTTTCAGTATCACTGTAATTTATGCAAAACGGTGCAGAGGCGTCACAGGATGTTTTGCTTAGATTGCGTGACAAGATTATTTCATCTGTTTTTGCAAAGATGTAAACAGATTAATAATGTTTGATGGAGGAAATCATTGCTGTTTGTGTCTCTTTCCATCCCTGACTCTGTCTCACCCCGTCTGCCTCTGTCTCGGTTGCTTTCTCATCCTCCGCTTGCACACACTCTTGACAAATGGTTTGCTGGCGGCAGGCGTTATTGTTTTTGGGAGGAAGCCTCCGTTCCCTGGGTGAAAACTGAGTCTCGCCCCCCCCCACCCCCCTATGTAGGAGAACAATAAGCATCGGTGTGTGTCAGCATCACTGGAGAGCACAATCCCGAAGTTATGTAACAGGGAAAAATCTATTTAGCCTGTAAGTCCAAACGTCTTCGCCGGCTCTGTTTGGACAGACGTCCCACCGAGACGAGCTCGTAGGGCCGAGTTGCTCCATCAGAGCCGCTGCAGGAGACACGGTGCAATAACAGCAAAGGAGATGAATGTGTTGGATTCAAACTGAGCTGTCTCTCACTCACTCACTCACTCTCTCTCTCTCTCTCTCTCTCTCTCTCTCTCTCTCTCTCTCTCTCTGTCACACTATGCCCCCCCCCCTCTTTCTCTCGATTGTTTTTCATTCCTGACCCATTTGGTGTCCTGGTTTCCTCCCTTCAACTTAATCCTTCTGCAAGTTTGGAACCAATGTCAACTTGTCTGTGCGCGTGCGTGTGTGTGTGGAGTTTATGTTTGTGTGTTCCCATCCGTGGCGGTGCTGTGCCTTCAGTGAGCTCTGCGCTCCATTTGTCACAGCTAGTTCTCACATCTTTCTCCCTTTTCTGGCAATGATGAGGGAGACTGACTTGAGAATGTGTGTGTGTGTGTGTTTCTGTGTGTGCTTATGGGTATGTGTTTGCACGCCCAACTCTCAAATGTCAAATGTCTGTACCCCTCTCCCTCTCCCCCTCCCTCCCCCTCTCCCTCTCTCTCTTCCTCCCCCGTGCCCGCAGGTAGCACCAAGTCAGGAGGGGTTCGCTTCTCAGAGGACAGCCACGCCCACGGCGCCGCCTCACACGTTCACTTCGACGAGAAGCTGCATGACTCTGTCGTCATGGTGATGCCTGAAGACGACGGCAACTTCATGGTGAAGGTGAGGGAGCGGCCGAGCGAGGGAGCGCGGCTCTGACATTTAACGTTCCCCGCAGGCCTGGTGACGGTCGGCGCATGTGGAGGTGTGACCGCTCCTGTTTGTTCTCCGTGAAATGTCGTCGGTACCTGACAGAGCGTCAGGCCCCTCCCTCGCGCCTTTGGCCCCGCCCCTCATTGCCCGAAGAACAGCTCCATCCGCTCGGTCCTCTTTGGCCCACACACCCACACACACACATAAACGCCCCTTGTTTGGGGTCTTCAGATCTCCCTCGTCTCCTCCCTCCCACAGCAGGAACATACGCGCGTGCTGTGTGTGTGTGTGTGTGTGTGTGTGTGTGTGTGTGTGTGTGTGTGCGCGCTGGGCAGGAGTCGAGAGTGGGCTGCGTTGGCGGGACGACGTGCCCGCATTATCACTCGTGGGGATCGGAGGGAGCAGGGTTGGGGGTTGCCATGGAAACAGCAGAAGGGATGGGGGCTGGGGTTGTGGTGGCCCTCGATCTCTGACCAGACAGAGCTGAAGTGTGTGTGTGTGTGTGTGTGTGTGTGTGTGTGTGTGTGTGTGTGTGTGTGTGC
>OMPJ01016707.1:50000-60747 GCA_900312935.1 Carapus acus
GCTCATGTGTGGGATGGACATGGTATGCAAAGTGCCGGTCGCCGACAGAACAGCTGCTCTCACTGTGTAAATAAAGCGTGTTTGAAAGTTGGTGGTTGGGACGAGGGAGGGAGGGCGTCGTCACGGGAACAAGAACAGCACATCTCTGACAGGCTGGTTGTTCTCTCTCACAGACATTAACACACACACAAACACACACACACACGGCTAGAGTTGATGATACAACAACATGGTCTCATGAAGCAGGATAGTTGGGAGTCTCTCCCCTGGAGTCAGGAACTTTCCCAGGAATGTGTGTGTGTGTGTGTGTGTGTGTGTGTGTGTGTGCTTGTGCTTGTGCTTGTGCTTATTCAAGAAGTGGCGACCCACAGATGTTGGCTAGGGTCACAGGTCATCACAAGAGGAGAAACATCCCAAATCGTCTGCCTTCACAACTGCCTCTCTCTCTCTCGCTCACTCACTCACTCACTCACTCACTTACTCACTCACTCACTCACTCACTCACTCACCCTCCGTCTCTCTCTCTTTCTCACACCCCTTCCTATATCCTCCCTCTCCGTCTCTACCCCTCATTCCTCCTCTCTCTGTCACCCCTCCCGTACTCCCCTCTGTCTCTCTGTCCCACCCTCCGTTTCTTTTCTGTCCGTCTCTCATTCCCTCTCTCTCAATTTCTCCTCCTCTCTCTCTCTCTGTCACTCTCCCCTCAAGCCTCACTTTCTCCTTTCTGCCTCTCCTTTGTCCTTCCTTCTCTCTATGTCTCCCCTTTCTCTTTATATCGCCCTGTCCTTTCTCTTCTGTCTGTCTCACCCGTCCCCCCTCCTCTCTGTCAAATTCAACCGTCCCTCTCTCCTCTTTGTCTCTCTTTCCTTCTCTCTGCCCTTCTCCACCCCCCCATCCCGGCTGTAACTCTACCCTGGAGGCCTCTGGCTTATCTCTCCCCCTGCCTCCACTTCCCTGCTCTCTCGCTCTATCTGCCTCTTCATCTTCCTCGCCGGTACAGCCTTCTCATCAACTACTCGTCTTTATTAAACGGCACTGCGTCCCTCAATCCCGACCATCATCCATCCTGAGCCCAGGCCGCACTCATCCTCGCTTTCCCGCTCCCTGCCCTCCCTCTCATTGTGCAACATTCTTTCTCTCTCACCCCTTTCCTCTCCCTCTGTCTCCCACACTCCCCTCCGTCCCTTCACTTTCTTCCGCCCTGACTGACTTAACTTCCTCCATCTCTCCCTCCATCAGGTGGGCTTCCTGAAGACCCAGCACCGCTATGAGATCATCTTCACGCTGCCCGAGGTCCCTGCTCTTGGTTCGGCCGTGTGCCCAGCGCCCATCCCCACACCTCACCTCCGCATCACTGACATCACGCCGGTACCCGAGGGTGAGACAGAGACACACCATCCGCCTAGTTGTGGCGAACCATGTAGAGATAAATCATTCCGTGGTCTTTGCTGCCTCGTTACCGTTGGCCTGAGGCCACCTGAGGTCACTGACCATCACTCATCCGTTTGCTCACACCACTGTCCCTCAGAGCCAGACGGATGTTTGTGATAGCAGCCACTAACAGTGGCAGGTGTGTGTGTGTGTGTGTGTGTGTGTGTGTGTGTGTGTGTGTGTGAGTGTGAGTGTTAATGTGTGTGTGTGTCTGTGAGAGCCTATTCATCAGTCTGCAGTGTTTATGTTTTTCCATCATGGTGACGTTTCATTTTCAGCCTGTCAAGCACCATTTTAATCCACATAAAAAACAAACCAACACTGTGTGTGTGTGTGTGTGTGTGTGTGTCCACAGGGGGCCTGGTGGTGACGTGCGAGTACATGGCGCAGCAGGAAGGTGTCCTGTGTGAGGAGGTGCTGCTGCTCAGTGAGACCAATGAGGACGTGTGCGTCAAGGTCAAAGTTCACGCCAGAGTCATGGGTGAGTGGAGGTACATAGTGGAGGGACATATTTTCTGAGGAGAGAGAAAACATTGCTTGATCAGTTTTGTTTAAATTTTCCTCTTCAGTTGCATCCTTCTTTGTTTGAATGAGACATTTCCCTTGTGGGGTTATTCCATATGACCCTTGACCTCTGGAATCTCTCCTTCTGCTGGTGTTGGTATTGACATGAGTGATGGAGAGTCTAACGTCAATAGCTCTGTACTGCCACCTGCTGGTTGGCTCATACCAATGACATTAGACAGTATGACATGGAAAGAAAACATGATTAACCTGAAAGATAAACATTTTAGGAGCAGCTGGACATGAATGATGCAATTTTCTTAATAAGTTTATTAATCATAGTCTTTTTAAAGAAATAGGAGCTGCATGATCTGTAGCTGTTGCTTGTTCAATCAGATGAAGTCGACATGCAGGCATGCTGGCTGACAATAAGCAGGGCTGTCTCCCTCCTTGTCTCTGTCTCTCTCTCTCTCTCTCTCCCTCACCCTCTCCCTCTCTCCTTTGCCATCTCACGCCATCTGTCCTCCCCGCTCAGATCGTCACCATGGCACGCCGATGCTTCTGGAGGGAGTTCGCTGCATCGGCGTGGAGTTGGAGTACGACTCTGAACAAAGCGACTGGCAAGGTTTCGACTGACCACCCCCTCAGCCCCCCTACTGGCTCCCCTCACCTCCCTTAGTTATACTCATCTATCACACACAGTCCTCTGCACAAAGACATAAGTTGGTGCCACGACCCAACATACACCCCGAGAATCGCTGTGCATCAGACAGCGCGTCTTCCTCTCCTCTTCCCTCCCTCCCACGCTCCGGTATCCCATCGTCAGCCCTGCAATCTATCATCTGCCCTCTAGAGGGCAGCAGAGCTCCGCGAATCAGCCTCAGTTTCCGGTGATGACTATAGTGATACTTTGTGGCTTGTCGTGTCTGTGTCAAAGCGCAAGGCGACGCTGTAGATTACTTTTCCACCCTCTCCCCTAGCCCGGTGCGACACTGAGAGGTCTCTTGGCTCAGGGGTCCCTGTTCTGTTTTCTTTGTGTTGGACTTCAATTGGACGTTTTCTGGCTCGCCCAGCACATATTTGCAGAGGCACAAACAGCCGTCATGGAACACAGGAGCAGCTGCGATTGTCGCTTTATTTGGAAAACTGGTGTTTTGGTTTGGGTGGATTGAATGGCATGTTTTCTTATTCCTCACAGGCTCCTGCCGGTGTAATTTCGGTAATGTCAGCTAATCGATGGCTTCTCTTTCACTGACACCAAGATCTGTCCAAAATCTGTCGATGGCCATTAAGACTTCCGTGGCTGGCTCCCCACAAACATGTTTTGACTTGTTATTTATATTTTTGAGTCACTTTTCCCAAAAGTTCTCAAAAAAAAGGAATGGGCTGAAATTGGCTGTACAGGTCCTTTGGGGGGTAAAGTGCGGAATGTCCAAGGATTGTGTCAGCACTGCTTGAGTGCGTGTGTGTGTGTGTGTATAAGGGGATGTGGACTCATTAAGCCTTCAGTGTACACATATGATACAAGTGCCTTTCATCGTGACATTGCATATCTTGGTTGAACCTCAGCCCATCACCCAATTCACCACACACACACAAACACACACACACACCCCAGCCAATCTGCAGGCCACAGTAAGAGGCCCTGTGTTTAGGCCCCTGCAACACTTTCATCCCTTCACATCAGAGAGACCTGACAGAATGTGTGTGTGTATGTGTGTGTGTGTGTGTAAGTGAGTGCGTGCGTGTGTGCACGTGCGTGCGTGTGTGAATGCGTGCACGTGCGTGTGTGTGTGAGTGTCCCCACTTTGTTCCTCTCCCTGCTAATCTGGTCTTCTCTCCCTCCATCCTTTAACCCTCTGCACCATGAATTGGCCCTTTCCATCCCTCTGTTTTAGCATGAAGCTTCTTTTCATCTCCCTGGACTCATTGGGCCTTAAAGCGACTGTTCCTACTTTTTGCTTGCCCTCAATGAAGCTGTGTGGTACTGAGCTTAAAGTGAGAGTCTGTAGGTCCGCTGTCAGTTAGTCAAACTGAAACGTCTGAACAATGTAGTGTTGATATTGTCCACTTTGTGTTTGCGTGTGTGTGTGGGTTGTATTTTTCATGTTGAAAAGGAATTAAAACGTGTGTGCTCCAGTCTGGGTGGTTCCTCGATAACGCTAGGGGGCGGTACACACCACAGCTGTGCTGCTTTTGTTAGCGGGAGTACGAGAAGGTAACCTCGCCCACACAAGTATCAACACCTTCGTGTTACCCAAAGAGGGAATGTTTGCATGTGGAATCTTAACGATTGAACATTGTTGCTTAACCCTTAAAATGACCAATACTCATTATTACACGCAGTCGGGATACAAATTAAAATTGACGAAATTACAAATAAAACGTACCGCCACAAAGTAAATGTTTTTGCCCAGAACGTGTTCGCTCTTTGATTTATATTGGAGATGGTATCAGTGGTTTCAGAGGTACTTTCACATCTATTTCATATCATTAATTTGATGAATAATTCCATCACGCAAACCCTCGAATAGTCCGCATTTCTCGCTGAGGTAGCTTCTCTACACACGCAGCTACGTTAATAGTCACACACCCCGGCGATGTTCGAAGTCAAGTTTTACCGAGCTCGCCATATCAAACTATTCGATAATCAATCGCTTTAATCGGTGCTTTGTAATATTTTGTTACACAAACGGACACATCCACTGTGTAAAATTAATTTGTAATACATACAGTTTGTAATATTTGGGCGTGAGATAGACAAAATTTAAAAATAAATAAAAGTTACATCGTTCATACTGGATGAACATAATTGATTAGAATTATTGTGCAAGACATTAATATTGATAGTCCAATAATTAGGAACTGGCTTGTAACTTTAATAAACATTGGTTAGGCTCTGCAACTCACAAATACATAGTTAAATCTTAAAAGAACAGTTTCACTCTTTCCAAAATTTGCAAAATCTAACGTACATGATCTTATTTAGTATACCCAATAGCATGTTTAAAATGGCGACAGTGATTGGTATTAAAATGTGTGTGTGTGTGTGTGTGTGTGTGTGTGTGTGTGTGTGTGTTACTGTATGAGCACCGCTACTCAAGTCCATACTTCATGAAATATCCCCTGAAATATATTTCTAAAGATTCTTACTGTCGTATTAAGACACACAAGAAATAAAACTCGGTGGAAAAATAACTCGACGCTCTGATTTTAGGCCATTATTTCATCGAATCTTCAGCCAGGAGATTTGTCAGCTATATGTAAATTTTACGAACGCGGACACACCGAACGCTCAACCAGAAAACTTTAATTATCGGCATGATGCATGTGAGCGATCTGTTGCTTTGAGTTGGTAGATTCGTTTTAAATCCAAAAGGAATAAACTCTGTGTGTGTTCAGCCGCTCCGCTTCCTATCGAACCAAACTCACGACGCATGGCTTCCGGTTATGGCGCGGATGAAATTGTGTGTGTGTGGGTATGTGTGTGTGTTTGTGTGACAGCGGGAGGAAAGGTCCCACGCGCTTCCCGAGCCGGTCGGGCGCAGCTCACGGTATTCCCCTGCGGTCTCGCGCCCGGCCGGCGCGGGAAGCGCGTGCACCCCAGCGCGGCCCGCTGCCCTCCCACTGACCCCGCGGATTACCGTAATCTCTGGGGATTGATCTGATTGATCACATTCATCTCTGGGGGACCGCGCATCCTCGCCGCTGTCCCCTGCTCGAGCCCAAGAGACGCTCGGACGTCGGCGGGATGCTTCATAGGCCCGGTGGGAAATTCAGTCTGGCTGCACTTGGACCCGAAAAGAGCCCTGAAATTCACCATGAGGACTGCTTCGATCCGAGCACACTTAAACTACATTTCCCAGTGACCCACAGACAGGGAGTGTGTGTGTGTGTGTGTGCGTGTGTGTGCGTGTGTGTGTGTATGTGTGTGTGTAAGGGGGGCGGCGGGATGGGGGGCTGGACAATGATTGAGAGTATCCATTGTCAAATTCTGCAGAAAAAATGTAAAAATGGCAAATGATGCTTTCATTTCTTCCTCTGTTCTATTTCCAACTCATCTTCTTCCAGGGTCACAAAATAAAAGCAACATATCTGTCTTTCTATCCGTCCCTCTGTGTGGCTCAACACCAGTCTGTCTTTAGAAAAGTATAGGTAAATTCTGATTTTAAAGAGTCGCACATCAGCAAAGGGGGAAAACACCGGAGAGGATCGGAGGAAGGAGAAAAGGAGTGATTTTGTGAGTGTGTGTGTGTGTGTGTGTGTGTGTGTGTGTGTGTGTGTGTGTGTTTGTGTGTGTGTGTGTGTGTGTCCCAGCACATCAGCAGCAATCAGTCCCCCCTTGTCTCGCTGCTGAGTGCAGTGTCTTGATTGACAGTTTCTATTCATCCTGTGTGAGATTAGGCCATCTGAAAGGAGTAACGACCCATAGCTGTGTTCAGTAATTACGGCCTCCGAGAAGAAAAAACACACACGCGTACACACACGTGCACACACAGAGCAAAACTATAATTATATAATCCTGAGCAGAATGCTTCACCCCTCCAGTGTTTTCAAAGACGTCTCACCTATATGCCCACAACAGGAAATTCCACCCTGTGTCTCATTCACTCCCGCGAGCAAATTATCTCACAATCACAACAAACTACAGGCTGCATCGTCAACACACACGCGCAAACACAGCAACACAGGAAAGATGGCTGTGTATTTTTGACAAGGAAAACAAAGAAATACAGTATTTCTGCCACTGGATATGAACAACTCCGCCCCCAAAGCCCAGTAAGCATCCGCAAGTGTCCAGTGAATCAGGATAATGTCAATAATTTCAGAACACAGCCATGTTTTTCAAATAGTGCGTTTTTATAGTCTGTTGCCATAAATAAGGTGATTGTCTGTGAGGCTGTGGGGCTTCTCACTTGTCCTCACTGTTTGGAGACACGAGAAGGTGTTACTACGGCCTGCTGGGGGTTGCTGCCTCATTTTTAGACCTCACAGCTTCGATGACACTGTGGCAGGCAAGCTTCAAGAGAATTTCATCATGCATGTTTATTTAGATTATTCAATTTGGTGAAAAACTATTACGGGTGAAACAATTTTTACCACTCAGGTCATGATATAGACACACACACACACTCACACACTCATGACTAAACCACAGCAGGAACGGCTCACCTGTTACCCCAAGTCAGCCACAGAGGAACTATTGTATATCATTATTGTATAGTTATTAGTCACTTTATACTGCAGTTTTCTGTAGTTCTTTAATACATGCTGCACGTTTTATGCAATCTCTCGTTCTACACTTACGATTTCACATGCTGCAACACCGCTGCTATTGCTACAATATGGAGCTGCCAAACGTATTTTCACAATTATGTTGGAAACAGTGTCATAATGACAACAACAGATGGATATAATTAATGTGAACAAATAAGAATAATAACAGTAACAATTGGTAAGAACGCTGCAGACTGACAAATTCGCGGTCTTCGGTCTGTCAGTGGGGAGAGTTAATTTTAAAGCAAATTAAATAAATTATACTTTCAACGACAGGATTTTCAAATTAAGAGCATCCAAATTAGAGACGTTACAACAGATTGCAGATGTGACTGTTTCGTTTACATTTTGCTTTATTTTTCAGTGTGAAAATCCGCCGTCTGCTTTTAAGAGAATAACACGCGCACGCGCGAGTACACACACACACACACACACACACACACACACACACACTCTCTCTCTCTATTCTCTCTCTCTCTCTCTCTTTCTCTATCTTCCTTACACACATACAAACACTCACAAACATACACGCACGAACACGCGCGCGCGCACACACACACACACACACACACACACACACACACACACACACACACGCACACACACCATGGTGTCATGTCTCTTCTCCCCATCCAGCTATACACCACGACGCTCATCCTCCGGTCTACAGCGCGTCCTGCAAGCGGGCCAATCAGCGGCCGACCTGAGCAAACAGGAAGTGACGTTACGGGATCCCTGCCTCCACGTAGTGTCCAGAACCATTATCCCGCCCGCACCGGCGTCGCCCCCGGCCAGTTCGGGCAGGATGTGACAGCGGCCCCCGACTCCGCTTCGCCCAAAGTTCCCCGTCACAGCAGCTCCTCGGCGGCAGATGCAGACGTGACAGTTTCCCGTTTACCCCCTAAACGCCTCCATCCTTCTCCCCACTCACACAAGGGCAGCGACCCCACCGTGTGTGTGCTCGTAAGTGTGTCTTCGTGTCTGTGTGTGTGTGAGACTATCTCAACATACACACAGCATGCACTTCCGGACTCATCAAGACTCTCAAGCCCGGCAGCGGTAAAGCAAAGGAGCCGATCGGGACCAACTTTCCTCCTCGGTGAACTGTGACCTGCTGGCTGTTTTTGCTCATCGCCTCCAGGGCGGTGTGTGTGCGCGCGTGTGTGTGTGTGCGTGTGAGTGAGAGAGACTGAGTGTGTGGCACCTCCCCGCTCCTCCATAGATCTGCCTTCACCCTGTGGTGGCACCATGCTCTTGTGCGCCGCAGCCTGGCTGCTGTAGTTCCAGCTTTCCTCTCCGCGCCGGACTCAGGCCGCGCGTCATGCCCGCTCACCTGCAGCGCAACACGGACCCGCGGCCGGCCTGCCTACCCCCACTCTGACCGGATCTATATTTTTTTGAGGAGGAGGAGGAGGAAGGGGAGAGAAGCAACGCAGACAGTCGAGAGTAGCTCCGGTGTGAGAGCCGTCACGAGAAATCTGAACTTGTTAGATGTTTGACCAGGCCACGACGACTATGGGTGATGGGAACCACCGCTGTGGACCCAACGCACTGTGCCCGGACCGCATGGAAGCCAAGTGCCGCGCCGACATCGGGGGCCGGTCCCCGGTTCAGATCTCCACCGACACCGCGGGGACCTCCGCGTCCACGCCGACGTCGTCCAGTGAGGACGGCCACGATAAACTTTTGGGAGTGGACCCCGAGTACTGCCGGAGGATCCTGGTCCGAGGTGAGTGAACCGGAACATTCTCTGAACAACATTCTGCGTGTAAACAACGCGCTTCGTCGTCTTGGAAATATTTACGTGGGATTTAGGGAATTAAAGTTATTGTTTTCAGTTAAAGATATCGAGGTAATTTCTTGCCATGAATCTCATTAATGACTTTCAAGATCCTCCACAAATTCACCGTTAATTTGATGCTCCTTTCAAAATAATGTTGCAGTGACTCAATGATGAGAGAACTTGGCGACACGCAGATTTATCGCGGGATGGTTAAAAAAATAGAGGAACCCTGATACACAACGCGCCCTGAAAAATTATCGGTTGTTTTTTTTTTTTTTTTGATGAGCTCGTCCCGAATAAAAAGACGGTAAATCAGGACAAAATTCTATTTCGGTGGCTGCAGCCCACTTTCGCCTTGACTTGCACTATAAAAAGGCTGTATATTTTTTCAGTGCAGCAAAAGCAAAACTACAGTGATGTATTTAAAAAGCATATGAAAAAAGCAATTCAAAATGATGTAACAATGACATTATCAACAGACATTTTGTAGTTCCATTCCACATTGATTTATTGAAAAAATTGACAGTGTTTTCAAAAACACTGCAGACACAAATTTGTGTACAACATATAGTGTACTGGTGTAGAAATGCATGAGTGAAAGCAAAAGGTATAGAGACTGTAAGAAATTGTATTGTGTTTTTGGCAGATGGAGGACAATTCTCCTTTGGTAAACAGCCGCACCTCTCACACATCTCAGCTTGTTTTGTGCTGCACTGCTGTGAACATGCACTGACGAGTAATCTTTCATTTAATATCTGCATTCATGCACTGTCCAACACACCCAACATGAGGCCTAAATGCCACTGATGGCCTGAGGAAAAGAAAAAAAAGTAGAATTGACACAGCCTCACTGCAGATAATTCAAAGGCAACAATATCTTGGCTTTGGTTTATTTTGGCAAATATCCACTGCCACAGAAATGCATCACAAGTCAATTCTGGTTGAGAGATTAAATGAAATTTTTATTTTCTCCTAAGTATGTGCACGACCACAAGATACACAACACACCCGTGCAGTTCATCAAATGTTGATTATTTACGACTGACAAATAAAATCACTCTCGATCAATACACTTCCACAAACGTCTTACATATTTTGCTCATTGTTATTAGATATTTTAATGTACATTGTTGTCTGTGTTAACGTTTTCACGTGCCACCAAATCAGGGGTCTTTGAAATTTCAAGCAGTTAACAATTTAAAGAGTTGAAACAATTTAATGAATGTCATTGCAATGGATTATTTGTTGCAGGAGATGATACATATTTTTTTTAAATGTATTAAAGATTTTTTTTCTATTGCTATGCTGTCTTAATCAGGCTGCATGAGCAGCCTGCGGTGCTAATTAGCACACTACTACAACAATACTCAAAACATAAAACATAATGATAGATATTACACATGCTTCCAATGACAGCGACATGAGAACCGTACAAAATAAAAGCTACTAGGATCCACTCCAAAATCCACTCTATCAAAATATTGACTCTCTGTATCACATCTGCTTGCAGATTTAATTAATGGTAATATTTTCATTTCTTCCTGTGAACACAGATTCATGGAGATGGAGGTGTTATTAGAATGTTCTTGCCTCCATTTTTCCTTCCCCAGTGCAGAGCTGTTTGTTATGTTTGTGTGTGTGTGTGCGTGTGCGTGTGTGTGTGTGTGTGTGTGTGTGTGTGTGTGTGTGTGTGGGGGGGGGGGGGGGGGGGGGGGGGGGGGGGGGGGGGGGGGGGAAAGAGGAGGAGGAAGA
>OMPJ01016708.1:0-10426 GCA_900312935.1 Carapus acus
GTAGTTGGAGTTCTGATTTTGAAGATTGTCGACCATGTCTCCCAAATCCAGATGGACTCTGCCGCTGATCTCATACGTCCTTGGATAGCAGTAACAAGACGCCCAGTTGTGTGTGTGTGTGTGTGTGTGTGTGTGTGTGTGTGTGTGTTGAAGGAGAAACAGGTGTTTGGCATCCTCGCAAGGACAGACGTGATGTGACAACTGGACGCACCTAAACGCGCCCGCCTTAGGCAGCGAACGCACCACGAAATGATGATAAAAGAAACGACCATCGTTCCAAAAATCGGGTCACAGTGATTGAATAGAGTGTGTTAACGTGTGGTGTGTGCGCGCTGTGTGTGTGTGTGCGTCAGCTGTGTTGAGCTGATGGATTTGTGATTGAATGTGTGTGTGTGATTGATGCGGATTATGTCGCTCCAGACACACATTTCTGACATGTTCTTTGCCCTCTGTTCGCCCTCCACAGCGCATTTCTGAGACCCAAACTGGGGAAACAGTATGAGGCATCTTGCGTGGTAGGTCCCGTCATAAAGCTGTGCCTGTGTGTGTGTGTGTGTGTGTGTTTGTTTGTGAGAGAGAGAGAGGGTCGAGAAATATCGCTGCAACCCCCATAATCCGATGGTTATCTTAATGTACCGGTGCTTTTGATAGCACTTTTAACAAATTAGTGCCCCCCCCTCTCCAGCCCCCCACCACCCAGGCACACACGCACTTCCCACTATTACCTAGAGGCCAGACCGCAGGACACTCTTTGCATAATGACGCCTCATCCATATCCCTTTGGACCCCAAACAGGGCTGCCTGTGTCTCTCCCACATGCGGTCTGTCGCTTGGGGCCATCAGGGACATTTAGGTAGTCAAAGAAAAGAGTGCTCAGTCCCTGGCTGACGTCTCTCTTCTCGTCTCGTCTCCCCTGGCTGCCTCCCCAGTCCTTCGAGCGCGTGCTGGTGGAGAATAAACTCCACGGGCTGTCGCCAGCCTTGACGGAGGCCATCCAGAGCATCTCCCGCTGGGAACTGGTCCAGGCGGCGCTGCCTCATGTGCTCCACTGCACCGCCATCCTGCTGTCCAACAGGAACAAGCTGGGTGAGGACACCCTCTACGTATTATGCTTGTGCCTTGTACCGTAAAGTTCCACACGATTTTTGCAGAAATGAAGTGCTTGTGTTGTATCAGTATATAAAGAATTTTCACTAGCATCGATAAGAGCACATTTGAAATATTGAAAAGATGTTATGTAGGTCTATGCATTAAAGTAATATGCTGTATTTCTCAGTTTTATGTCCACAATATTGATAGAAAACTTGTTTTAACACAATATCATAACTAGACATGGTTGTTATTGACGTAACTATCGAAACAAATATGAGCTTAATCCCTACAGGTGGCTCATGTGGTCGTCACATGACTCAGGATAATTTAGTTTCAAATGTATTATTTTGTTTTTTCCAGTCATACCAACGCTACTGCATTCATTCATCACCACAAATTAGCTGCAGTCAGCTTTAACCTTTGACCCCTGCATCCCCAATAGGTCACCAGGACAAGCTTGGTGTGGCCGAGACCAAACTGCTACACACGCTGCACTGGATGCTACTAGATGCCGCCCAGGAGTGTAACCACGAACCCAGCCTGGGCCACGGCTGGTCAGGGGGCAGCAGCAGCAGCGCTTTCCTCCAGTCGGTCGGCAATCAGGGCTCGTCGCCGGGGGCGCCCGGCTCCTGCTCGGGCTCGGCCCTTGCCGGGTCTGGGCCTCAGCACAGCGGCTCGCTGTTGGAGGAGGACGAGCACGCCCGCACCAAGCTGTTTCACAAGAGCATGGCCACTGTTGAGCTGTTCGTCTTCCTGTTCGCGCCGCTCATTCATCGCATAAAGGTTTGTGCGGGAAGAGTGACACCGGCACACACGCACGTGTACACAAGAAATGGATACCGCACCAGGCGTGGTGTTTTCAGTGTTTACGCAGATTTGTTGTACATGGCTCAGGAATATTGAGTGTCAGAGGCATCTGAAATTGTACTGCTAGTCTCCCAGACACACAGACTTACACACACATACACACACTCACTCAGGCGCACACTGTCCTATTGATCTGCGTGAACAGACCAATAAGAGGGTCAGGTTGCACACCCCTGGGACCGCTGTGCGTGTCCCCACTGGATGGTTAACTATTGTACCCTTTAAGTGATTTTGTCCAACACATCAGTCGACTGGCGGGTCAATCTCCCCTTTGATGGGACGATCATCTGCCGATCGAGGAGGGTTAAAATGGTCTGAGCCTGCGTCCTCTACATGGATTTGCGTGTCATTTGTGACAGGAGTCCGACCTGACCTTCCGATTGGCCAGCGGCCTGGTCATATGGCAGCCTATGTGGGAGCACCGGCAGCCTGACATCTCCGCCTTCACCACCCTCATCAAACCTGTCCGGAACATTGTGACGGGTGAGAAAATATGTCCTTGAAGCTGACGTATTAAAGCCTTGTCTGCTGGTGATTAAGACATGCGATCCCCTCGACAGCAAAGCGGAACTCCCCAGTCAACAACCAGTGCAGCCCCTGTGGATCTGGCAACCCAGGCCCACTGGTAAGTGCGAAGTGTTGAAATGGCGCCCATCAAATCTGGCAATTACTGTCCCTTGTTGGTGATATGTGTTTGGACGAGTGAGCGAGATGTCCCCTCCCCCTCTCGCGCCCCTCCCTCATGGTCCAGCCACTGATATTCATTAACACCAGCCACCTCAGGGCCTCAGCGCTTCCAATCTCCCCACCCCACCTCTTCCGCGCATGTCTGTTTGCCTCTCCGAGCCATTATCTATCCATCTCTGTCCCTCCCAGGGTTTCCAGGTGGTGTGTGAGGCTGTCCAGTCTGACTCCTCCTCCACCTCGGCCGGAGAGCAGAGCTGTCGCCGTGGTAACTCAGTGGAGAAAGGCGGTCCCTCGCAGCAGCCACCACCAGTCAAAGGACCTTCTGTGAAGAAGTGAGCAGCGTAATTAATTTGACCTCAGGCACTGGGATGGATGGCGGTCACACCAACCTCATTGATTTGCTTTTTTCTCCTCTGTTTTCATAGTAATGTTGACGTGTCACACCCACTTAGTCCTCTTGTGTAATGGAGCAGGAGGAAAGGTCATTCGTCAAAACACAAGCACGCTGCAACCGCAAGGCGCTCCTCCCACAATTGTCGAGATTCTTTGCCGTGTCACACCAGCTCTGAGACCGATCATACAAATCAACACGCCTATATTTGTCAGTTAGAAGTCTCCGTCAGATTACTGCTGTGCTACATGTGTGCATTGCGTTAAAATCGTCCCCATCCAGTCAGATTTACATGTTGATTTACAGCTGCAGCCGCGTTTTGCTCGTTTCCGGCTGGATGCTTTATGTACTTGCCTTTTACTCGGAAGTAAAACTGCAAGCTGGTGTGAATGCTCGTATACCTTACGTCTTTATTTATAGAGCAACAGGAGGAGGAGGAGGCGTGTAGAGTTCGACCAATGCTTCCCACGAGGCAGATTGGCTCGTGTGATTCGGTAGAGTTGGTGAAATCTGGAAATTCTCGTGAGAGTGTGTTGCTCGCTGAAGCGGAGCTGGCGCTGCCGTTGAGGACTGAGCATTAAGTCCATTACGCCTCTCGGCACCGTCTCTCAGCGAGACACGAGTCAGTCGCTCAGCCTTGCGTGCTCCTGTGCGTGAGCATGTGTGTGCGAGCGTTTCCCTCTGTGTAATGTGCTGCTTTGGGCTATTCAGAGACACACAGACAGAGACACACACACACTATCGGACCCATCTGACATGTGCCCACATCGCCTGGGTAATCGCTCTGAAGTAATGTGTTACATGGCTGACGCTGGCAGCGGCCGTGGCCTGGCTTGACGCGTCCTGGCTTGGTTTGCTTCACCCACGGCAAGTCTGGCTCCGTCTGCAGTCTGGGGCAGGTCTCTGCCCTGGCTGTGCACACCGTTTGGCAAACGTTTGAACACTTTGGCAAGCCGCAAACACTCGAGAGTTTGAGTTTGCTTACCCACAACTGTCAAATTCAGAGTTATCTAAGATGCTTCTCGGAGCGGAAGCAGTGAGGGATGCTGGTCAAACGCAAACCATCACACAGGGGAAAAATACAACATGCGCGGATGCACGCTGCTCTTGCTTGGTTACCACATTATGCCAGATTGTCCCTTTAAATACGCTATTGGTCAATGGAATAGAATAGTGTTGAATGGAATAGAATGCATTTGTTGTCATTGTGCAGCAAAAGCTGTAGAACTTCCAAAATTTTTCCAGTTTATTATTAAAATTTGAGCAGTTCAAGTCCAATGAACAGTGGCACAATGGTAAGTAGTGAACTGCTGGAGGTAAAAAAAAAAAGCGAAGGTTAACTAAAATTGTGTTTCACAGTTGAACAATATCCTCACTTTCATGAGTCAAAAGTTTAGCAAACATTTTTTCTAAATGAATTACACAATTTCTTTTTAAGTCTTCAATTGTTCATTTGTTCTTCATGCTTTAATTTCAGAATATAATGACACATTAACTGCATAATTTTCAATAACATCCTGGAAAAGTTAGAGTGTTCTTAAACTTTTGAGCAGTGGTGGATATCAAAATTAAGGCAAATTCCTCAATGTGCAGTTTTTTTTTCTATTTTGATAAAGACATAGATAACATTGATCACTTCGCAGTTCTGGTAATTGAACCTCTAAGCAGGTCTTCCAAAGCAACTGAGGGAGAGATAGCTCTGCCATTTTTTTTTTCTTTTTTTTTTCACAGCTCTCACTCCCGTTTAAATAAAGCGTATTTGAGCATAGGAGGTGCATGTGACGCTGAGCTTAGCCGTCGATATTTTATGCAGTAACCACCTTCACAGCTGCTAACTTCCTGCTCCCCTTCACCTACGACATGGCCCCCACCCCGCCAGCCTCTTTGATTAATGCGGCTTACGTGTTCGCTCATCGCGCACCGCTCGCAGCACTTTCCTGCCGATGCTGAGGTAGTTTCCATGGCAACCACTGAGCCAGCTGCTGCATGCAGCATGGGCGAGTTGGGAGGGGGGTCAGGCCGAGGCTTCCTGCTCTCTTCCGAGGCTGTCGTCAGTGGGTCTCCACAGCAACCTGTCACATCGGCAGCAGGCCGAGAGTGTGTGTGTGTCTGTGTGTCTGTGTGTGTGCGCGTCTGTGTGTGTGTGTGTGATGGCGAGACAGTGAAACATGATATAGCCCTTCCTCTGCTGTCCTCACTCAGTGATTCATGTAGATATCGACCATCTCCTCTCACTCGATTTAATACAGTGACCAAGATTAAATGCCTCTCTCTCCCTCTCTCTCTCCGTCTCCCTCCTCCCCTCCTCTTCTCTCCCCTTGCTCTCTCTGCCTGTCTCCTCCTCACATCGTAATATCACTGTGCGCAGCCAGTGTTTAGCAACACAGACTCTGCAGCACTACCGCCACTGACCTTCATTGCAGCTTATTTATAGTGAACTCACGTAGGCACCGCCCCCAAACCCCCCCCCATCTGTCTCTGTGTATCTTTCACCTCACACCTCTAAACAATTCTGTGGGTGGATAGTTGACCTAAATCCAATTTTCTGTCATCTCATTGTGTTTTTACTCCACGCTTCTTTCGTCTCTTTCCGCACAATTAAACAACTTCATTTACAACAACAATGTAACACTAACCTAAATAACAAACTGTAACATTTCATACCAGGATTTCAGCTCCCTCTGGTGTCCCACCCTCCTTGGCCCAGCGTGCCCGCTACGCTACCTACTTTGACGTGGCGGTGCTGCGCTGCCTCCTGCAGCCGCACTGGACGGAGGAGGGCGTGCACTGGGCCCTCATGTTCTACCTACAGCGCTTGCGGCAGATCCTCGAAGAGCGGCCCGAGCGCACCCCCGAGCCCCTGGTCACACCTCTGCCACGCCCGCGCAGCAGCTCCATGGTGGCTGCCACGCCCTCGCTTGTCAACACTCACAAGACTCAAGTAAGGATGAGGTGGCCGGCCCTCTGTTGAGGCGTTTAATGACTTGTTTTGACACCTGAGTGTCTCGCGATAAGTCATTGTCACTGAGGTGCAGTCAAAATACAGAGTACATCAAAATGTAGAATGGAAAAATAGTTGAATTACTATATTTATTCAGTGATTAACACAAAAGTTATTTCCAATCTTTCTTTGGCCAGATTTAGATTTTTATTGTTTTATTTTTATTATTTTTTTCTGCATTACTCTCAAGTAGGGATGTCCAATATTGGCTTTTTTGCCGATATCCGATATGCCGATATTGTCCAACTCTCAATGTATCGATACCGATATGTGCACCGGTAAACGCTTCAGGAGCGCATTTCGGTGTAACGCAAGCATTATTTTATTTTTATCGGTTTTTGTTTTATCGATTTTAAAGCCAAAAAATCTGATAATAATAATAATAATGATAATAATAATAATAATGTGCCCTTTATTAATCCCTGGAGGGAAATTCGTTATTAGATATTACATTTTTGGCATTTTTATGCTAATATCGGGCCGATAATATTGGTGGGCCGATATTATCGGACATCTCTACTCTCAAGGCATTATGTGTTTGTAAACCTGATTATTTCGAGGTCATTGTCTCACCAGCCATGAACCTCACCACACTGGTTGTTGTCCATGCCTCTCATGCTCCTTTCCAGGACATGAGCTTGAAATGCAATGAGGAGGAGAAATCTCTGAGCATGGAGACCTTCACCAAAGTCTCCCTAACTAACCTGCGGCGACAGGCAGTGCCAGACCTCTCTTCCGATTTGGGCATGAACATCTTCAAGAAGGTGAGAATCCCGAGAAGCTGCCAGGGGGCCAGGCAGGGGTGTTATTGGGACGGTAGAGGACTCATTCTCTCTTTAACAGTTCAAGAACCGGCGCGAGGACCGTGAGAGGAAAGGGTCTATCCCGTTCCATCATACAGGCAAGAAGCGGCAGCGACGAATGGGGGTTCCTTTCCTGCTCCACGAGGACCACCTGGACGTCTCGCCCACGCGCAGCACCTTCTCTTTTGGGAGCTTCTCTGGCCTTGGTGACGACAGGCGGACACTTGAGCGTGGAGGCTGGCAAGCCACTATCATGGGTAAGGGAGGACTGACACGCCAGCTTGGGCGTTCACTCGTTGTATCATGCTGGGGCATTTCTCAATGGCTGCCACGCATCTTTGCAGGGAGATTTACACGGAGGGGCAGCACCGACACGGCAGCGGATGCTGACAGCCTGAGCACCAAGCACTCACACTCACACCACTCCTTGCTGAGAGACATGCCCGACCACTCCAACAGCCACAGCGACAACACCGTCAAGGAGGGTGAGTCTGGACCTGCAAAGCCTTGAAAACATCGAAATGCTGATTTGGAGAGACGTGTCTGCAGCTATGGTCAATTTACATAAGATTGTCTGACATTCATCTTTTAATGCCCCTCTCTACTGCCCCTTTCGGCTGCTACCACCAGGGTCGCCTCTTCCCAAACCTCTCCACCTTAGCTGACTCAAAATATTAAAAGTTTTCTCTCTTTGCTGTCTCTACTCCTTGTAATTTCACCTGTCCACCTGTCTCACTCTCATTCACTCTCTGTCTTACTCCTGCTGACTCTCATTCCTCTGCTCTCCAGCGCAAACCCCAACCTCTCCAGGTTCTCTTCCACCTGTCTCTTACTCTCTCCACAGATAGAAATATCCTCCGCAAGCATTGTCCATGGGGACTCCTGCCAACATCATCTGTCAGTCTGTCCATCACATTGCAGGCAGGAGGAGCTCAGGGCTTATCCCTGATGTAGCTCCACTCTGAGCCAGAACCCATCTGACACTCCAACCGCATACATCACCACCACCACCTCAACATACTTCTCTGTGACTCCTGACTTCCTCATAAAGTGCCACAGTTCCTCTCTTGGTAACATCTCATTTGCCCTCTTTAGGTCCACCAAGACAAAGTGCTACTCCATCTCTTACCTCCTCTGTACTTTCCCATCTCTACACATTCACAGATTTAAGTTAGTCAGACTATCTTACATCTCCCCTCCCGCAGTGCGCTCACAGATCTCCACCATCACCATGGCAGCCTTCAACACCACTGTGGCGTCCTTCAATGTGGGCTACGCCGACTTCTTCACTGAGCACATGAAGCGCCTGTGTAACCCAGTGGCTGTCCCCGAGATCCCCGTGGAGCCGCTGGCCTGTGCCAACCTGCCACGTAGTTTCACTGACTCCTGCATTAATTACTCTTGTCTGGAGGAAGGAGAGAACATCGAAGGCACCAACAACTTTGTGTTGAAGAACGGAATGTTGGACCTAACTGTGAGTTACACGGCCTCTTTTTTTCGATGTCAGCACTGTAAACAACACCGCAAACCTCCAGTTGTGTCCTCATAGGCCGTGCTGCGGGCGCTCTACGCTGTCCTGACCCATGACATCAGCTCCAGGATCTGCGACGTGGCCCTCAACATCATCGACTGCCTGCTCCAGCTGGGCGTGGTGCCCGGAATGGGTAAGAAGCTGTCCAAGCCTGACAAAGAGAACCAAGAGGCGCGACCCAAGGACCCAGCAGGTGGGGCAGTTCCGGGTGCAGGAGGAGGTGGAGGGGACGGAGGCGGTGGAGGGGGAAGTGGCGATGGGAGTGGACAGGGCAGCAAAGATGACGTGAAGAACAACAAAGACGACGATAAAAAGGTTTGTGGATGTTTCCTGCTCCAAACAATTGCCAACACACTTAAAAACAAAACTATTATGATAACCCAAGTTAAAATAACCGTTGACCATTCGTCAAATTCAGTGCTACCACTACTTCAGTATTAGATATACATAGATTGTGGCCACGTGATCGCAGCTCATGAAGTTTGTTTTTATTGGTGTTTGTTCATCATCGAGGAGGAGCCATCGGGCCTCAGCACCCACCGGCTGGCTCTGACAATGCTTATCAAGATTGTTAAGTCACTCGGCTGTGCCTACGGCTGTGGCGAGGGACACCGAGGCCTGTCGGGGGACCGCCTCCGAATGCAGGTCAGCCGCCCAGGCGCCCACCTCTACACTTTTTCCATGACTACAATAGTACGGTGTGAACCGGTCACATGTTTTGCTCCTTCCATTACGATTACGAATTACGAATTATTCTCACTCCCTCTGCACAATTTAAGTTCCACTGAAATGAATTGGATCCTTGGTTTATTTGAAGAAGACATTCTCGAAATTTCACTGGTGATTTCACTGGTGATTTTATTTATTGAATCCTTTTGGGTGTTGACCACCTCGTGATTTTGTGCCCTCCCCCATGCCTGAACACTCAATCCAACTCGCCCAAAAAGGCCCAGAACTGCCTGACCAGCCTGTACAAGCTGGACAAGCTGCAGTTCCGCCAGACGATGAGAGAGTACGTCAGCAAGGACTCGCTCAACAACATCGTGGACTTCCTCCACGCTTTGCTGGGCTTCTGCATGGAGCCCATCACCGACAGTAAGTGCGTGGAGTGTGTGTGAGTGAGCGAGTGAGTGGGCCAGATACACACTCACTCGAGCACACCGATTTTGCATCTGGGCTGGTTGTTGTTCGTTTTGAACACACATTTTCGACAGCACGGCGTCCTGCCTGCGTCACACACACCCATGCACGCCTCCTGGTTTTTGTCTGCCACCTCCTCCCGTCCCTGCCTGCCCCGCCCTCCATGCCTGCCCTTCTACTCCCACAGAGAGCACTACCCTGTCATCCTTCCTCTCTTGCTCATCCATTCAGAACACTTGCCAGTCCAAAAGCTGTGCTCATTGCATCTCTGCCTTATTAGTGGCTTTACTGCATTACGCTCAGTTACGTTTTTTTGCACAAAAACATCAAGCGAATGGCAAGTGACCGAAGCGATGAGTGTGAAAGTGTGCTGGGCACCTCGTCCAGTATGTTAAACGTTAAGTGTGCGTTTGTGTGTCTGCGTGTGCATGCACTTGTGTTTGTGTGTGTGTGTGTGTGTGTATTCACTTCTGAAGTTCACCTCCTATCGGAGGTGGGGTGCCACATCCTTTCTGACTCCACGTACATGTCTGTGCTGGCCTGACTGTCAATCAACTTGTGCCCCGCCTCTTTTCTCTTGCAGAGTACGGCAGTGCAGGTGAGAGGTCCAGGAGGGCGAAAAAAAGAAACATCGGTAGATACACATAATCAATAATCAATACCAATCCATAGCCATGACAGTTATAGCCGTGAGATGACCGTGCTCAGCTGATGAGGAGCCTTTCCGACAGCACCGCTGCCATTACTGACAAATCTGGCCTGCAAGAGACGTAGAGCCGCGTAGGCGAATCTGGTTTCTGCCCCACTAGCTAGTAGCAGGCCTTAGTCACTTGCATGTATTCCTTGACTCCTTTATCCAGAATCCTTTTCATTTTGCTTCCCCTCATGTGCTTATGATTTCCCCCCACCCCACT
>OMPJ01016712.1:0-13873 GCA_900312935.1 Carapus acus
CCCTTTCTGAGCTGCACCCAATGAGAGCTCTCTTCAAGATCCCCAGGTGACACACGTGCCCCACCCCCGACTCAAAGGGGCCAACGGGAAGTAGCTGTGTGACAGGGTGAAGGAGTGGAACCCTTATTGATGTAACACAGACACACAAACACACACTCTGCAGGGTGTGTGTGTGTGTGTGTGTGTGTGTTTTTGCTGTGGGCTCAAATCACAGAGCTCTTTCAGAATCTTTCTGACGGTGGCAGTCATGGCTGCGGGATGTGTGTTCACAGCCTTTACTTCCTCGCACCACAGAAGAAGTGAAAGCCGCGATGCCATAGAATGTCGAGATTAGCTCAGCATCCAAGAGTCAGTCAGTCAGTCGATCAATCAATCAATCAATCAATCAGTTAGTTAATTCTGAGAGAGCCTGATAGGTTGTGCTAAGCAGCACAAAGTCCTATTGCTAATTCCTAAAGATCCTATTGGCTGAGAGCCCAGAAACTAGCTGACCACTGATTCGGGGGCGGGGCATCAGTGACAGTGTCTGTGGAGCTTTGATTGTGTTTGTGTGTGTGTGTATGTATGTGTGTGTGTGTGTGTGTGTATGTCAACATCAACATGAAGTCCTCAACCTCTCCTTCCCTCCTTCCCTACATTCCTTTCCTATGCTTGTCTCCTCGTCTGTCCCAGAAATTCCCCGCCGACTCTCCAGCAGCCTGAGCTCTGGTCAGAAGACTTCAACCACTTCATCTCCCAGTGAGTGATGCCTCCAAACTGCCCGTCTCCCCCTGAGCAACAAAAACATTCTTCTCCCCACTCCTCCTCCTCTTCCTCGTTCTCCTCCTCTTCCTCCTCTTCTCCCAGGTGTTTGATCAAGGACTTTGAGCGCAGACCCAACGTGGCCGACCTTCTCCAGCATGCATTCATCAAGCAAATTGTGGGCAGGGAGAAGGTTCTTCAGAAACGACTGGTCGAGCTCATCGACCTGAACCAACAAGTTGTGATAGAGAAAACCAGGTACTCAATCTTCTTCTTCTTCTTTGGCCCTCTTCCTCTCCCTCGCCTGTTGTCGCTGCCAGATGCCACTCATTCCACAAGAATGTATACCCACAATGTATACCTAACACCATCAAAAGCCTGTGTTACCATGACAACCAATGTGGCTCTGGTGTGTGTGTGTGTGTGTTGAAGCCGTCACGGACAGAGGGACACAGACAGAGACATTGAGGACAGGTAACAGCCATAGCAGATCAGACTGACCTTCTCACCTTCTAATCCAGGCGCTCCTCATAGACCTGATGTGTCCCCCGTCTGTGGTGTGGTAGCTCCATCCATTGATTTGTCAGTCCAGCACAATCGATGCTGAGTTGAGCTCCTTTTGCCCAAACCTCTGACTTGCAGGCGCGAGCGCATCCACACCAAGAAAGGAGGACACATGAATACGCAGGGCGACGCCGACCAGGTGGACGACCTTGCCACCCTGGAAGTTCTAGATAAGGTGAGGAGATCAACGTCAGTACGGAGGAGGACTGTTCCTCCTTTGATCCTCCCTGTAGGGCCAGCAGAGGCAACCTGCTGTGTTTGTGAAGGCATACCGTGATGGTTTCGGATCAGACTGACACCTGAAGTCTTGCAAATTGCGTCATGGTGACTGGGCACTGGGGCGCCCCCTAGCTGCTCGACCTGGTACTTTTTGTATGTTCTGAGTGTCTTAATGTTGCTCTGTCCTCAGACCTCAGTGACAGAGCAGCTTCAGAGCCGCTATGCACGTGACCAGATCTACACGTACGTGGGCGACATCCTCATCGCCGTAAACCCTTTCCACAAAATGGATATCTACACTGCAGAGGTGAGTGTGTGTGTGTGTGTGTGTGCTGTCATGTGTGTCCCTTGTCCCGTGGAGCCGTATTCACCTCCCATTTGCTCCCTCAGTTCTCCAAGATGTATATGGGAGTTAAACGGGCCGCCAACCCGCCGCACATCTTCGCCGTGGCTGATGTGGCGTACCAGTCCATGGTGTCCTACAACGCAGATCAGGTGACCACCTTCAGAGCTTCTCAGCTCAGTCACTTCCCACGTTCGCCTCCCGCGCTGACGTCCTGACCTCCTGCCCGCAGTGTGTGGTGATCAGCGGAGAGAGCGGCGCTGGGAAGACGGAGAGCGCCCACCTGCTGGTGCAGCAGCTGACGGTGCTGGGGAAGGTGAGACAGGAGAACATCTCAGAGAGCTTCACCAGTCCGAACATCAAGAGACGCGTGTGGAGAGAGAGACAGAGGCAAATAATTAGAGAGAGAGAGGAGAGAGAGAGAGAGAGAGAGAGAGAGAGCGACAGCTCACCCAAGGGACTGTGAGAAAGAGAAACCTGAGGGGCGGGAGCGAGAGTGAGTGAGCCGGAGGCAGGAGGATGAAAGAGAGAGGAGGAGGAGAGCGAGGCAACAGTAGTAAATAGGCAGTGAAGTGGACCCCAACTGTGGGAGAGAGGGAGAGAAATGGCAAAACGGAAGGAGAGACAAGAGACAAACGCGCAAAAAACATCTCCTCTGTGACCCCGTGGTGGACGTTCCTCTGTCCGTGTCCAGGCTAACAACCGCACGCTGCAGGAGAAGATCCTCCTGCTGAACAGCCTGGTGGAGGCCTTCGGTAACGCCTGCACCGCCATCAACGACAACTCCAGCCGCTTCGGCAAATACCTGGAGATGAAGTTCACGGCCACGGGAACGGTGGTGGGCGCGCAGATGTCCGAGTACCTGCTGGAGAAGTCTCGCGTCATCCACCAGGCAACGTAAATACCCTCACTGAGCCCTGCTGGACCGTCAGGATGCCACAACATTTGATCGCAGTTAGAACAAAGCGTGCAAACACACGCACAACCCACATCCTCTTGGTTTCTCTCCTCAGAGGGGAGAGGAACTTCCACATCTTCTCCTACCTCTACGCAGGCCTCGCTGACAGGAAGAAGCTCGCTCACTACAAACTCTCCGACAGCAAAACGCCAAGGTAGGTCTACAACGTCCAAGGCCCTCAACTAATAGTCCTCACCTATTAGTCATGATACCAGCACATGTGTGATTTGTGTGTGTGTGTGTGCGCGCGCGACTGTGTGTGTGTGCATATCCTACAGGTATCTGTGTAATGACTACATTAAGCTAGGCCCTGACATTATGAGCAATGCATCCTACAAGCAGCAGTTTATTGCGGTGGAACAGTGTTTCAAAGTCATCGGTTTCACCCTGGAGGTACACACACACACACACACACACACGTACTGTATGTTCACCATCAAGGTGGAGAAGCAGCCACGTGACCATTTCCCGTCCCTCCGTCTCGGCTCACAGGAGCTGGGCAGCGTGTACAGCTGCCTGGCCGCCATCCTCAACGCCGGCGATATTGACTTTTCTGCCGTCGCCTCAGAGCACCAAACAGACAAGAGCGACATCGCCAACATGCTGGTGCTGGAGAACGGTGAGACCCGCCGAAGGTCACGCGCGGGCACGTGCGGAACGTGCGTTCCATTCCGACCGTACCCTTCCGTCCTCAGTGGCGTCCCTGCTGCAGATCCGCGGTACGGAGCTGCAGGAGGCTCTGACGTCCCACTGCGTGGTGGCCCGCGGCGAGACGATCGTGCAACCCAACACGGTGGAGAAGGCCGGGGAGGTGCGGGACGCCATGAGCAAGGCGCTCTACGGGCGTCTTTTCAGCTGGATCGTCAACCGCATCAACGCGCTGCTGCGTCCTGAAGCCCAGCTGAGGTCAGGTCACTGTTAGCGTGATCTTAGGTTTGTGTTTCATTCCCTGTCGGCGTTGCGGATCTCTGACCTTTTGCCCCTCGTCCCTCAGCGAGGCCGACCGGGGCCTGAACATTGGCATCCTTGATATGTTCGGATTCGAGAACTTCAAGAAGAACTCGTTCGAGCAGCTCTGCATCAACATCGCCAACGAGCAGATCCAGTACTATTTTAACCAGCACATCTTCGCCTGGGAGCAGGTACACCTCCACCCACTCCGAGGACTCCCACCCCCCCTCCCTCGACAGGGAACCCTCGTTCCCCATCCATCTCTCCCCGACCCCACAACTCTTCATTTCCTTCCACACTTTAATATCATGTCACCATTTGTCACGGGCAGGGAGGGTAAACTACTCGCGTGTTTTATTTACGTGGAGGACATGGCGGACGTCTCGGCGTGTGGCCTCTAGGGTGTGGGCGGCCTCACCGGAGGGGGGCGGAGAACACTTTGCTAATGTTAAATGATTCCGTCCCCCCTACTGAGACACGCCATAAATCATCTCCAAGCAGGGTCAATTAGTGGCTCGCCCAAGGCCCGCTTGGCAGTATGCCCACATACACAGACGTACACACACAGACGCACACACTCAAACATTTATGGTACGCGTGGCCACAGGGTCTTAGATTGAGTGTGGCCCACACTGTGCCCCGCCCCCACAGGATGAGTACCTGAAGGAGGAGGTGGACGCCAGGCTGATCGAGTACGAGGACAACCGCCCCCTGCTGGACCTGTTCCTGCAGAAGCCCATGGGAATGCTGTCGCTGCTGGATGAGGAGAGCCGCTTTCCACAGGCCACAGATCAGACGCTCGTAGGTCAGAGGTCATGCTGCCATGTATAGTTTATCAGTTAAGTTCCTGCTTGTCAAACTCCCCTCATACTTGAGTGCTTCTTTTTTTGTGCTTCAATTTCAGAGAAATTTGAAAACAATCTGAAAACCAAAAGCTTCTGGAGACCGATGAGGGTCGACCTTGGCTTTGGCATCGACCACTACGCTGGCAAGGTGGTTTCAGTGCTTGTTTTGTGTAATCAAAAGTATAATGTCATAACGTGTTGTGTAGTATTGTCCTATCTGGTGTTGCGCCCCCTTCAGGTGATCTACAACGCTGCAGGCTTCCTGGCAAAGAACAGGGACGCCCTCCCGGCAGACATCACGCTTCTGCTTCGGTCCTCAGAGAACGAGCTCATCCGCAAACTGGTGACCCACCCGCTGACCCGGACAGGTATCTGAAGACCATCTGACTAGTCCCAAACCCCTAAACCCAGTCCTGCTGGATCTCATTCAGTTCTTTACCCCCTCAGGGAACCTCGCCCACACCAAGGGAAAGGGCATGAACACCATGCCACACTCACACACGCCAACACGCAGCGTCAAGCTAGCCAAGGTACCTTCTGCATTGCGCCCTCACACACACACACACTCAATACACACACGCTCACTTTTATGAGGTTCGATGTTTGACTTTTCTTCTCCTGTTCCGTCTTTGCTTCCTATCTTTCTGTGCTAAGATGGGTGTGCTAACGCTGTACTCTTCTCTGTCTGTCTGGGAGGTAAAAACATGTGGAGTGTGTGTGTTTGTGTGTGTTTTTGTAGATCCACAGCACCCTCTCTCGCTGTCTGATGGGTCACTTAGCCCATTACCCAAATGCTCAGACCCTAACATTACCAAAGTGAGCACAAGCTGGATGAGATCCAATATCAATCAATCACTCAATCAATCAATCAATCAATCAATCAATCAATCAATCAATCAATCAATCAATCAATCAGTCCCTAAGGAACTAATGACCCTAATGTAACTGGGATACACAGGTCCATTAGTGAACACTCAATGTAATATTAGGGTGTATCAGAACCTTCTCGTGGCTTCATTCTTGAGGTTCTGTATGATCTCATTCTATTTTCAGAGTGAAGCTGGAGACACGAGCCACCCGAGAGAGACCACCAACATGAGGACGCAGACGGTGGCGTCTTACTTCAGGGTAACCTCCCTCTCTCTTACGACTTCTCTACAATCTCTTATCCCTTTCCCCTTGCCTCTGTCTTTAGCATGTACAGCCTTGGAGGTAAAATGTTCTGTGTGGTCTACTCTTCCCCCCAGTACTCGTTGATGGACTTGCTATCCAAGATGGTGGCCGGGCAGCCTCACTTTGTTCGCTGCATCAAACCCAACAACGACCGCCAGGCCAATAAGTTCGACCAGGAGAAGGTTCAGGCCCAGCTGAGGTACACCGGAGTCCTGGAGACAGCCAAGATCCGGCGGCAAGGCTACTCACACCGCATCCCGTTTGCTAACTTCATCAAGAGGTCAGCATGCAGGAGCCTTTATCTGAGAGCACCTGAGGAACCTCTGCCAGTTTCTGACCCCTGTCCTTGTCTCTCAGGTACTACATATTGGCCTACAGCACGAACGAGGAGCCCTCTGTGTCTCCAGACGCATGTTCCACCATTCTAGAGAGGACCAGGCAGGAGAACTGGGCTATGGGCAAAACAAAAGTGTGTGTTTGTTTGTGTGTTTATTTCCCTTGCACCTTGCCTGGTTAGTAGATGAGACATCTTCAGACTGTGTCCCGCCTTACAGGTCTTCCTGAAGTACTACCATGTTGAGAATCTGAACCTGATGGTGCAACAGGCCAACCAGCGGGTGGTTCTGGTCCAGGCCTTTGTCCGTGGCTGGCTTGGGGTCAAACGCTACGCTAGGTTACTCCAAGAGCGAGAGCATAGTGCTGTGGTGCTGCAGGCTGGTGAGTGTGCTGTCCACCAATCACATGTCAGCAAAGGAAGGTGCTGATACGAGCGTTTGTCCACCATTGGCTCTTTTTCATGCAGCCTACAGAGGGCAGAAGGCTCGCAAGAAAGTGGCAGAAGATAGAAGCAAAGCCAAAACAGAGACCGCCATCATAAACTTCCAGGCCAGTAAGTGACGGAATCGGCAGAGAGGTGATCGTCTGGGGGTGAACCCTGGTTTCTCTAATCTTTTTGCACTTCTACTCAGTCTGCAGAGGCTTTCTGGCTAAAAAGAAATTCAAAGCCATCGTAAGTGAGAAGAACAAAGCAGCAACCAAGATCCAGGCTCGGTATCGGGGACATCGGGAAAGGAGAAGCTTCCAGAAGAAACGGTAAACAACACTTTCAACACGGCTACAATCAACACAACGGCCTCATCAACCCATTGTGTCCCCATCCTGGTGTCTCCAGGGAGGCGATGGAGATGGAGAAAGCACAGAAGACAAATACAGCTCAAGAAGAAGAGGCCAAAGAAGCTGAGAAGACCTCGACAGATGAGATCTCCTCTCCAACCAATGACACGGGGAGTGGGGAAGATGAGACCAAAGCTGCCATCGTTCTACAGAGCAACTTCAGGGGCTACAAAGAGAGGAAGAAGTTCAAAGAGAGGAAGACAACCCCGGCAGGAGATGAACCTCAGAGGGCAACAAGTGATGCACCTTCCCAGGAAGAAGATGGGGCAGAGCCTGGTGGGGTGGAAGCTGAGGAGGGAGCAGCTGCCGCTAAACTCGAGGAAACTGAGGAGGATGACGAGAGTACCGTGAAAGCGGAGGAGAATGACGACAGCGACAACACACAAGTGCCAGAGGATGAAGAATCTGAGGAGCTTAGTGAAGCACCAGCAGGAGAGCAGGGGGAGGAGAAGAAGGAAGATGGAACAGCGGCAGGCTCAGAGGAGGAAGCCAAAGCGGCCACCGTCATCCAGAGCAACTTCAGAGGCCACAAGGAGAGAAAGCGGCTTGAGGAAGAGGGAAAGATTCCTGCCAGGAAGAAGAAAGATGGTGGGCCAAGTGATGAGGAGCACAAAGGTGACACACCAGAAGAGAATAGCTCCAACAAAGAGGGGGAGACTGGTGAAGACTCCAGCAACCCTCAAGAAGCTGCACCTACTTCAGCGAGCGAGAGTCCAGAGGAGGCTGAACCAGAAGAAACAGCAGTGGCCGCAGGATCCAATGAGGGTCCTTCAGCAGAGGGTCAAGAGGGCCAGGAGGAGGAGAAAGCTGCGACTGTCCTGCAAAGCGCTTACAGAGGGCAAAGAGACAGGAAGAAGCTGAAGGAACAAAGGGAGGAACAGCAAAAGGAGTCTTCATCTGGAGAAGCTCCAGTTGAGGAGCCTCCTCCTAAAGAAACTCCAGAGGAAGAATGCTCAGCTGGAGAACCATCAAGTAATGAAGCACCAACAGGAAACACTCCATACGAACAAGGTCCAACTGAAGAACTTCCAACAGAAGAGGCTCCAACAGTAGAAACTCCAGCAGAGGAACCTCCAGCAGCAGAAGCCCCAGAGGGGGAAGTTCCAGTTGAGGAAAGTCCAGCCAGTGCAGCTCCAACTGAAGAACAAGCTCCATCTGAGGCTGTGTCAGAGGAAGCTTCAATCGAGCAAACAACAGACGAAGCTCCAACAGAAGAAGCTCCATCCAGTGAGAGGACAGAGGAGGTGGACATCGATGATGTGACGATTGAGCGTAAAGATGAGGCTGAGATGGAGAAAGAGCGAGAGGAAGAGGAGCAAGCAGCGGTGAAGATCCAGAGCAACTTCAGAGGATACAAGGAGCGGAAGAAGCTGAGGGCAGACACGAAAAAAACGGAGAATCCGACTCTGCAGCTGGAGACCTTCTCAAAACAGGTGAGACCAGATCAGAGGTCTGCTCAAAGAGTCACTTAAGAGGGGGATCTTCAGTTCTTCTGGACTTGTCCGATAATTCAGGTGGTTTGAGAAGCTAATTAGGCTCACTTGTACTAACCACAAGAACCATCTAGCTTATTTCAGCACTGTCAAATGGTCTACATGAACCTTACCTTTGTGAGGGGTGCCTCACACACTTACTTGTGGAGGTTTCTAGTGTCTCTCTTCTGATCTGTCCCCTTTGAGCCTGGGTTGTGTTCACTTCTCGCTCTCTCTGCCGCCAGATTTTGCAGACATCGAAGGACTTCTTGGCCCTGCAGGAGAAGTTGAACGCCATCATCCAGGCCCACCAGTCCGACCCATCAGGCGGCAAACTGTTTGTCAAAGGAACCACGCCCAAGAACCGCCAAACCAGTGAGTACTAGAGGACGAACCCCAGACCACTGCAAGGTCCTTTGTCTCATTATCTCTGTAGGTCCTTTTTGTATTTGCCAAACTGTTTTGAGAACAGCTTCCGCTCCCGCTGCGCTCTAGCCGAGGCATTGGTCCATGATATTACCCCAGTCCTGCTTTTCATTCTGGCCGGAGGTGCTGGGGTGTGCGTAGCTTTTTATTCAGCGGGCCGTTCTTTGTCTCCTGGGAGCTCTGATGGTATCACCAGCATGAGCGTGAAGCCCCGCCCGCGCTGATATCATCAGAGACACGACGCTAGGCGGCCTGCAACGCCCGCTCAGTAGATCTCCACTCCGATGGCCGGAATTACTCCACAGAGGAGCAATTCAAAAAGAGCGTTCAGGGCATCTGCTATCAAACGCCCCAATGGACTCAGAGTGAAATTGTTAGATCACAGCCAGTCACCGTCCTCATCGCCACCAATCAAAACCCATATAAACCCATCCTGAGCCACCAAGGTCACAGGGGTCAACCACAGAAACTCATCATCAGGAGAGAGAATAAATCCGTCGTCTCAATATGGAATATACACAGCCGATCCTCACACACACACACACACACATTTACGCATTGTGCGAGTGTGTGCTTTTGCCCTTTTGTGTTCTGTCACCAGGGGCGCAGCAGGATGAATAATTGTCAGATATCAAAGGCCTCTTCAGCTCATTTTTCCTCAGCGCCATCACGCCCTCCCAACTCTCACCAGGCCGTAAACTCCCATTACAATCATTTGCGACGGCGCTCTCCCTCAGAAAGGTCGTCAAACTCTAATCGTGTTTAGAGAGCCGAGTTCCCACAATTACGGCCGGTGTTAATATACGGGAGGGCCTGATCGCAGCCAGGCGACCTTTAGACGGACGCCGCCAATAACTTAACAAACGTCTCGACACTTGCATCTGCGCTTTGATTGGTCAGTTGTCCCGTGATAAATAACGCGGCGCAGAAACAAAGGTCGTGGTAATGTTTTCATAATTACAATAAGTTGGAGGAGCCGTGTCACAGTCCATCACCGCTGATGTGTAGACGCACACACTCATGCGCACACGCATACACACACTGGCCGGGTCGATAGGGAGGCTGCAGCCGGTTTAAATGGCTTTGCAGCGTGTTGGAAAGTTTCGAGCGGCAGAGGCCTCGGGGGGTCAAACTGTGGTGTGTTTGGGGAACGGCTCAATTATCACCACCAGCCGCAAGGTCAGCGCGATGCTAGTCCAGTTCACAGGCGGAGGACAAGAGGATCTGCCTGTGGTGGCAGTAAAAATGGGTGCAAAGATCTGTGTGGCAACAGGAAGTAGCAGCGGATGAACAGGAAGTGACCCACGCGATCTTTGCTTATCAGGTGCAAGAAAAGCCCGAACGCCACGCAGGACACAGCAGCCAAAGACTCTAAACTCACCAGAGGACTCCACGTACTACACCCTGATCCATGTGAGCCTACACACACACACTCACACACACTCTATGATTATTGTTTGCTGTAACATTTGTCCAATTCAGTAGGTTAAAGGTTAAGATGTGTCAAACTTGAGACTGACCCGCTCTGTGTCCTCACAGCGCTCCGTCCAGGATACCATGCGGCGTCCCAGCAGAGACGAGTAAGTGTCCACGGGGAGGCGGCGCTGCTTTAACACAACCCGTCTGTCCCCCACGTGTCCTCCACGTCTCCGCCCTGTCTGTCTGCAGCACCGGGAAACTTCCAGACGACGATGATGGTGACTACTACAAGAACTTGTCCCGCAGCACGTCTCCATCTGTTGGACCCGAGAAGGTCTCGTCCTGTGCTGCTGAGGAGACCCCCACGGAGAAGGACGACGGGGAACCAGCACCCCAAACCCCTGCTGGAGAAAGCCAGTACGACACCCGGGCATATGCAAGTGTGTGTACGTGTCTACTCTGCAAACAACTCAGGTCCACCACCTTCTTGTCTCTTGTTCATTTGTCCACAGAGGCCCCGCCCACCCTCCTTCGCCCACACAGCGACTGTCGGTGGAGGAAGAGACGGAGAACCCGTACGACTACAGACGCCTGCTGAGGAAGACCTCACAGAGAGGAAGGCTCATCACATGACTCAGCCAAAGCGGGCCCTAGTGGAGAAGAGGGTTGTTTCCCAGCGTTTTATGGGAATACACTCGAAATCTGCGAGACCTCAGACTGCATCATCTCACTGAAGATGATGAACATAGAGACAAGAGGAACAAACAGATGATGAAGGGCGAGACTGAGGAACATTTCAATGTCCTGTTAATAAATGAAATATACACAGAATAATAACCTGGAGGGTTAGGGTTAGGGGTAACCCTAAGGACGTCCAAGGACGTCTGCCGTTCTTGGAAAAGGAAGAGAGGAGAGGAGAAGAGGAGAATGAGATGTGCCCGGCCTTGGTGAGGGTGTGATAGTGGTCGCTGGCTGCAGTCTCTGTGTTTGTGGTATCATGGCGTCTGATCTCAACTCTCTAGACAATCGTATTTATGGAATTCTGAGCAATCCATCACTGACAGGAACCCACAGTGATGTCTAGGTTAGTGTGTGTGAGTGTGTGTGCGAGTGTCTTTTGTGTATTTTGAGCATTTCACGCTCATGCAGCACACAGACACAAACGCAGAATCACACACACGGTCTAAATCACTGCCTAGTCCTCTGAGTTGACCCCTGACCTTTGCATTGACATTTAAAGGATACACGCCCACAGGGATTGGGAACGAGTCTCAAACACAGCACGCAAACACACGCACAGCCGCACGCGCACACATACACCCACGCGCACCCTGCTCCACACCAGCAACCACGTGTGTATGACACTGAAATAGGTCATTTGTGTTATTTTGGGAAAACACACAGCATTAAGTGCTCCATGCTGAGCAAATGGCTGAGGCTGCGCATGGGAATGCTGCCTCAGGCCTCTGTTAGTCTCATTTGCATTCCAATTTCGGCCCGAAGCCCGCATTTCATTGTGCTGATTGCATGCATGAATCAGGAGGAGAGTGTGTGTATGTGTGTGCGTGCGTGTCGTGTGTGCGCGTGTCGCCTGAGGGCTACTTCACTGTACTGGGGATCATTACAAGACAAGTGTGGTGTCAACTTTCATCAAGTAATAAATGCCTTTTATTATCATTTATTCTATTGTAACGTGTTCAAACATGCTTTCGAACACACACACACTGCGTTAACCCTTGCACAACCCTACCATTACACTCTTACACAAGTGGGGTCATTTTTTACCTCTGACAAAATTCTCAAAATATTGAGATTTTCTCAAAATGAATGGAAACACAAATAAAGAAAAATATTGCCTTATGTCACAAACATGTTTGATGTGATACCTGAAATATAAAATATTACATTTTTTCCTTGTAAAGATTCTGAAGAATAATAACCCCGTGTGTGTGCATCTAAAGGATAACACTGATTGCAAAAACTAATCTAATTTGGTTGTTATCAAAATAGGTGCTCAAATTGTAAGCATGATGGTTAATGCCAGTGTGTGTGTGTGCGCCAGTGTGTGTCTGTTTGTGCGTACGTGTGTGTGTATTTCTGCGTTCGCGTGTTTTTGTGCGCTCAAGTGTGCGCGCGTGTGTTGCGTAAGGGACCGTCAAAGCTTTAGTGAAAACTAACGCGTTACTCAACGTCGCTCCCGCCGCCTCCCCGTGCCCGCGCGTCGCGGACACGCGCCCGCGTCGGTGCGCGCCGGGTTCCGCAGGCTGCGCTCAGTGTCGCGGTGTGCCGAGCGGAGTCACGACGCGCCAACGCAGCCGCGCACGGCACGATGGGACCAGCGTGGTGACGGGTCGGACCAGCTGCTGTTTTTCCTCCCCATCCATCTCACAGTTCCCGCCAGGAACGGACCATCTCCCGCCGCCCCGCTCCCCCATTTCCCCCGTTTTTTTTCCCTTTTTTTGCGTGGCTACTTGCGCGCTCGCGGGTTGTCCGCAAGGGAGAGTCGCGGGCTTGATGCACCTGTGGCCGCGGTGTGTGTAGCGGATCCCCCGCTGGGTCTCGGGCCGGTGGGAAACGTCGGGTAGTCGGTCGGCGGCGCGGCCGTGCACGCCTCCCGTGCGCGGCGCTTGGATGTCCGTGTCTCCCGCTGCGGCTCCCGACCAGCAGCGGCGACCCCCATGGCTTCCCCGGGTTTCTGGTCCCTCGGCGGGGACAACGCGGGGCGCACCGCCGGCAGTCAGAGCCCCAATACGCGTGAGTGACGCTCCTCCGCGTCTGGAGCGGAGACGAGACCTGTGCGCAATTTACGCGCTTTGTGGTGATTTCTGGGTGTGGGGATGCGCGGGAGGGGATGTGGGGGCGTGCGGGTTCTGCCTCACCCTGCTGATGGATTTCTATTATTTTTCTCCTCTTTCTCTTTTTTTCACAGCCCGGGCTTGGTGCCAGGCGGCTGCCCAAAAATTATCCGGAGGCATCGGATCGAAGATTTGCGGTATGTTGGAATCTGGTGCGCCAAATAGCGCTGAATTTGGAGCTTTGACTCCATTTTCAGGAGGCAGATCATCAGAATGTATAGCAAATCGCCCCGAGCAGACCCTCACATTCCTCTCCGTCCTCCCGTCATTTGTTTGACGCCCCTTATCCTACAAATGTCCCTCGCTGGGTCCAGAATAGCCCTGCGCTCATTACGCAGCGCTCTGATTCACGGTTACTAATCTGCGCCTTCGGGGGCTGTGACAGAATCTGTTCTGAATGCTTGGATGATGGAAAACGGGGGTCCGCTCGGCGGGAAAAAACGAGCGTGTGCGATGAAAAACGGGCACGAATCGGCGCAATTTTCGGATCAAGCCAGAATGCGGTCTGCGGGGATTCAGACGGCGCGCTGAGGGCCTGCGTGCGTGTCCTCGGGTCCGAGATTCACCTCTGCATTGTGTGTGTCTGTGTCTGTGTGTGTGCGTGCGTGCGTGTGTCCAGCCCTGCTGAACGTGGGCGAGGTGGAGAAGAGCCCCGAGCCCAAACTCGACTCGACGTGCGACTGCAACAAATCCTGCAACTGCGCCAAAGCGGCGGTCTTCACCGACCTTTACTC
>OMPJ01016713.1:0-10212 GCA_900312935.1 Carapus acus
GGTCAGGGCTTTAAAGTCCTTCCTCAGAACCGTCATTTTCTTACGATAACTGACTCATGTTACATGTTGTTTGAGAATCCAGAACCGCTGAGCGGCTGCTGGTTGGATGTCAAAGTACCCTTGAGCAAGGACCTCTGACTCCCTGGTGCCTCACTTGGATGAGAGAGCTACCCTAACCCTAACCCTAAGTCCCGAGAAATTAAATTAAAGACTCTGTTTTATGGACAGATGTTTCCACTGCGTCCGGTTCCAAAGCGCGATGATCAATAGTACATCGAAACAAATAAATCCAGCGACCCAGATGAGATCTGTGGTTAATCAGTCAACATGTACATGACATGTACATCAGTCCCAATTCATCCATCACCTCACGCTGACACACACACTCTCATAAATCTTTCCCCAGCCTAGAGGATCCAGGGGGGGGCGTGGAGGTGGAGGTTGGATGATCTGCGCTCCCGTTTTCTCGTGTCTGGGTTTTAAGTGATGTGCTGCGGCGGAGTTTCGGGGATGAAACAAGGCTTTTTGTTGGACCCGAACAGAGACAAATGTTGACCTCTGGATTTATAAGCTTCTCTCTGGCACTGCGCTTCAGAAATAGGTCAGTGTTTTATGTTGCCTCTTGGAAAGAGGAGGAGGATTGGCGGGGAGGATGGGAAGGGGCGAGGGGTTGCGTTTTGTGCTCCTCACGTTTATGAGTGAACTTTAAAGCTCCGCGTCTCAAAGGAGGTCAGAGGGCAAATCGAAGCGGAGAAAACAGAGGTAAAGGAATGGGAGGACGAGGGCGGGATGGAGACTGTTTCAGAAGGGGAGTCTTTGTCTCCTCTCCAGATCTTTGTGTGCGTGCCTGTGTGTGTGTGTGTGTGTGTGTGTGTGTGATGGAGCAGGACACCTCGGCCTGCGGTATAAAGCGGTTTAACAGGATGCAGACACGGTCCGGCTGCGTGCAGAGCCCCTAATCTCCCTCCTCATCTGCCGGGATCCCGCCGCTATCGCAAACAAACCCCAACGCTTCGCAATAAAAAGTCGCTTCCCTCTCGAACGCCCCGGCGAAATCAAAACACAACTCCCCTCGCAGGAAAACATCCCTGATTGGGCCGTGAGCGCTCCATCTGCATCCCACCCTTCCCTTCGCTTCCCTTCCCTTCCCTTCCCCAAGCCTGCGGACCCCCCGATCAGGGTGACATAAAGCCCAGGAAAAGGGAGCGGCCGCGAGGACAAGCAAGGCACGCACACACACACACACAGACACACACACACCCTCCCCATCGTTAGAGGCTGCCCCGGTTTATCTCCCCGTGTTTGCTCAGGAGGCCCGAGCCAGCCGGCGTCGGGAAGTATCGGAGGAAGCTCGAGCCGAGATAATAGATGAAAAGTTTGGAGCCGCACCAGGTTTCTTATTAATAATCAGCCGCCGCTCAGCCACTGTTCCTGTCCTCGCCCGCACAGGTCAAAGGTCACGCTCCGACAATTTATCCATGATTGTGGACCAGGCAGTGGCTGACGGCGAGTGTACACATCTTGAAGAGCACTTAGCGCACACACAGACACACACACACACACTGGACTTTGCTCGTATATTGAGTCAACACACACGTCGCCCCGCCTAGTAGTGAGAAAAGGAGCTAATGAGGCTGTTTTACATCTCAAGGTTTGACGACAAAGCCCCATTTTCTTCGTCCATTCGGAGGACAAATTCGATTAGCAATACGAGCGTCAACGATCTCTTAAGGGCAGCAAACGTGTCTGGACTTGAGCGTCGCGGTTAATTGGGCACCTGTAAGGACCCGATCGAGTCCCCGGGGAGCCTGGTGCCGAGCCAGATCACCCCGGGAAACCCGCACGTCCGCTGGAAATTAATTAAAGCGCTTTAATCCGCCGCATTCCTTCGCCTTTTGATAGGGCGAAAAAAAGAAGAGAGAGCCTCACGCGTGGACAAACAAAGGACAGATTGATTAGACTCTCAGACTCTGTGTTGTCGCCGGTGCCGTGTTTGCACAGTCTGCCGCTCACAGGACGAGTTCAGATAGTCTCCGCAGATGGCTGACAGGACAGAGGAGAGTGTGTGTGTGTGCGTGTGTGTGTGCGTGCATGAGCGAATGAGTGAGGACGGCCTTAATTAAAAAGATGATTAAAGTGGATTTATATGCCGCACGAGGGGGAAATAGCTACAAAGAGCTAACACATGGTCTTTGTCCATCTGGATGAGATCTGGAATTTTTAATTTCCAGGAAAGATTTGCCTGGCGACTCTGACACATCAAGACAGAGGAAGAAGGCGGATCAATCTACATTTTTTCCTTTCCGAATTGTTGATGTGCTCATCCTTTCTTTTCTTGAGTAAGGCCGACTGGCCCAGTGGAATGAATGAAGACAATCTGATTCTAATTTTCAGTTGAATAAGTTCTTCTGATGTTGTGTAAAGACCAAAACTTTTGCCTCTCACCAAAGGATATTTAAGGTATTTTCCAATTATTGTTTAAAGACAGCAGAATATGAAATTTTCCAACAATTCTGATGTGTTTGTTTTCCTTTTCTCGTGGTTCTTTTTCGCATACTGCACAAAAACAAAACAAGAAAACGAAACATTAAATACAGAATGAGCTTTATTTATCCATTATGGAAGTTATTATGTGGAAATAGATAAATAAACCACTAAATGAGTAGTGAGGCAGAAATAGCCCACAAGGATGTAAAATTGTGAGTCAGGTGGTGCTTAATAATGGAATCCAGAGCTGTTTGTCCCAACACCTACACCACAAATAAGCACAGAGATAAAAAGTCTCAGACGCTACGCTGAGAGCGTTTACCATAAAGGTGAAGAATGCGTCTGAGTCACAGCAGCAGCAGCGGCGGCGTGAGCAGAAATGCTCCAAAAACTTAGTTTAGCTACTTTGTTGGGGAAACTTTGCTGTCAAACACATTTCAGAAAGCCGGCGTGATCCCTCCTCGCTCCCGCTCTGCCCTCCTTTCAGGGCTCAGACGGAGCTTCTGTGGAGGCACCATTGTGCGCGAGCCGAGCCAGGCCTGTAAAACGCAGACACGCAACCTCCCGGCTTTGGCTCGGGTCCATAAAAATGACACCGGCATTTTTACGGCCTCCCCGAGAGACAACAGCTTAGGCTAACACACACAGAAAAATAAAAGCTGTTATCTCGCCATCTGCTCAGGGCCAATATCTCCATCGCGGCTACAGTATTTTCAAATGCGGAACCCATAAAAGTCGGATTGTGTTTGGGCGCTGGCGCTGAATGGCCTAAGTGGGCCCGCCCTGCGCTGAGCGCTGTTTCCATTTCTAAAGCACCAACATTCTGCTTCTCATAAACCAATTTGCGTTGCACACGCATCTAAAACCGTGCAAAGATGAATGGAGAACGTCCGGGAGGATTAAGATGACAAGGAAAATAAACCGAGTTAAAAAAAACAACGAAAGTCTGAAACTCGATACTACAAACATAATCTTCTCAAACGCAACAAAAAGTGTGTCTTTTACAGTGAGGCACCAGCACATCCATGCAAAATCACAGATTTGATTCTGGTTAATGCTTTTACTTGTATTTTATTACTTCGATCATTGATTTTCAAAGTAAAGTATCTTCACTTGTATTAGAAATATTTTTGAGTCTCAGCATTCTCATATTATGCCATAATCCTCAGTTTGTCTCGCCATACAGACGAAATGGAACATTTGCCCCTTTTTGCTTTCCAGCCATATTTCAGTCTTCTTTCCTTTGTGCCAGACCACTGCAAATAACACCGCTTAAATAACACCAACACACTCACTCTCTCACCGCCGAGCTTGACTGAGTCAATCACTCTTGCAGCCCGTACTTATCATTAATTACTGAATGGATGGTGGCGCCATCGGATGAAAATCAGGAAAGTATGCATGTAATCAAGCCGCTTTCGTGCTAATTGGAGCCTGTAATTGGACTAATGTGTGTGACTGATGAAAGATGTCTGACAGTGCGGAATGCATAGATTACACAAGCAAAAACAGACCGCATGCTGCTTTGATTTGATTAAGAAACTGCGCCAGCATTTGTCGAGTTAAGATTTGGACGCCACTCGGCAATTTTATCCTTGCCTCTTACCAGAAATACTGTGTATGCAGTTTCACGATGATTTCCACAGCTTCTGCTGATTGATAGATATTATTGGATATGTCCGGAGCCGTAGATCAGTCGCAGCTGTGGCGATAAGATGAAAGTGAGTGCTCATAAACTACAGTCATCTTCCGTATGATGGTGTTATTCTCCTATTTGCGCTCTGCGCCATCTAGTGTCAGGTAATCGCTGTTGTCATGACCGTAAACCGGAAGCCTGAGGCTCAAACACATGGCTACAACAGCAGGGGGTGTTGCCTCCAAAATAAAAGCAAAATAGATTAGATTGGAAGACGTTCACAAAATTAATATTATTAAATTTGTTATTAACACCGTCATTATTGAATTTCACTATTTCCCCGTTTCACAGGATATGATTGAAAATAATCCGTAGATGATTGCCAAATTAGCTCAGACTGAGCGAACAAACGCGCCATTGCAAGGGTCCACATAATTTTACTTTGAAGGTCAGTAACGGAAGTGATAGGTGTCTGCATGGCGTTCCCCTTGCACGGATCCTAGCAAAGTGTAGCAGCAACATGTCCTACACGGCACGAATCGGCCCGTCCATCCTGAGCAGCGACCTGGCCTGCCTGGGCCGGGAGTGCGTGCGGATGATGGAGTGCGGGGCGGACTACCTGCACCTGGATGTCATGGACGGGTCAGTCCGCCGCATGACGGCCCGACACCCGCATGGAGGCTAGGCTAGCCGGCTAGCACAGTGTAGAAGTTGGCCAGAGAAGTGGTCTGAAAGTTAGCGGAGCTAACAGGCTAAGCTAAAGATGGAGAAGAGCCCGCACGTGAGCTGGCTTATCTTGTTTAAAGATAATTTCTATTTCCAGACAAAGTAAGCGGTGGTGAACGTCGCGTAGTACACAGTCATTTCACAATTTTTTTTCTCCTTCAGCCAACTTCCTCGTTGCAGTTGAGCAAGATGAGAAGGACATTTGTCCTCACAATTATGAAATAACAACCTTCAATGAAGTGCAAACTATCACATGCATGGCAAGATAATGTCTACGCGTGCGAATCGGAGGCATCACATGCACCGTCGAGGATAATAGTGTACGAATCAATGTCACATGATCTTGATGTGAACGTTTAGATTAAATGCTTTGAGCTCACTATTGCACAAGGGGTCATTATTGAACTGCAGGTCAATACTGCACAAACGCTCCTCCTTCTGCAGGCAGATGATTCCTTCATGAACTCGGACAGCAAATTCCTCATGTTTTCAGAGAGCATTCTCACAAGTTTATTCATTTATTGACGTCTCACGCATTTCTTTTTTCCTTACACATTTCCAGTCACTTTGTCCCCAATATCACATTTGGACACCCGATGGTGGAATGTCTGAGAAAGACAATAGGTCATGAACCGTTTTTTGGTGAGTGTAAGCCCAGATCAGTCTGAGTTTGTGTGTTTGTGTCAGAGAGATGAGTGCTACAGTGTGTTGTGTCATGTGTGTGCTGCAAGACATGCACATGATGGTGTCGCGGCCTGAGCAGTGGGTGAGGCCCATGGCTGCAGCCGGCGCCAACCAGTACACCTTCCACCTGGAGGCCACCAGCAACCCTGGACACCTCATCAAGGAGATCAGGGAGAGCAGGATGAAGGTGAGCGAATATGTAGTGCGTGTCCCGTCACACATGTTCATGCCTGATTCTGCAATGTTTGCATGTCTCATACATGTTAAGTCAAGAATGTGATATAACTACTGTTGTTTTTATCGCACACACGGTCCATCACAGTGCATTTTCACCTCCAGGATGGGCCAGCACACATAATAATTTTATTTTAACGGTAGAACTACCTGGAGATCATTACTCAAGTTGTGAATAAATCCTGGTTTTGTCTGTGTATCAGCTATTCCAGTCAAGGTTAAATGTTGTATCTCTCTGAGTCCTGTGCCCTCAGTGTGAAGCTTCCTTGTCTGACACTGTGCGTTGCACTCGTGTGTGTTTGCTTGTGTATTGTAGGTGGGCTTGGCCATCAAGCCTGGCACGACGGTCGAGGAGCTGGCTCCCTGGGCCAACCAGATCGACATGGCCCTGGTCATGACGGTGGAGCCTGGCTTCGGAGGACAGAAGTTCATGGAGGACATGATGACTAAGGTGAGGAACGTCAGAGGAACGTAAAGCTGAGAGATGCCGGGCTGCACACTGGAGTTTGACCCTCCACACCAACTCATATTTACAGCGAGACCACTGTCCTCAGGTCTGCATGCCAAACATATTTTGATATCAGTCAAAAAGTAGTACAGATAATGTATTTTTCTGTGGCATTTTCAGGCTTCCTTTAGATAAAGGTAAAAGCTCAGCATGTCCCTACAAATATTTTTTGCTAAATTGAAAATAAAACCTCAGTGAGGCTGTTCCTAATGAAGGTCACCAGACTGGATGGTGCAAATATCCTGCAATGAAGGAAATTATGTCTGCAGAGTACTATACCTTTCTCAGCGCAGACCTTTTACTGTGTGGGGTTTGGATTCCTACCGCGGCTTTCGCCGAGTTGGAGCTGCAATACTGAAAATAATCAATTTTTCCAATCAGGCTCCTTTAGAGTGGAGCTGGCTGATGAAATGAGACAAGCCCACGTCCTTGTTTTCCCCCCTGAGCAGACGCCGTCAGCCGCTGATGTTGAGCTCTTTTATATTCCTGTTTTCACAAAAGCAGATTCCTGCACGGGTCCTATAATCGAGCACGATTATTTTAGCATGACAAGTGCAACCGATTTCCAGGAGGTGGACGATGCTTCAGGGAGTTGTGGATGAAGACTGGGCCAAGTTTCCAAGCAGACAAGAATAAATAATAGGCGGAAAGAGCACGTTGGCAGTCCAACGTAAACACAGAGGCTGTGTGCGATCAGCACGAGACACCGGTGGGGGTTCAGATAATCGCCGCCATAAATCTGTCCAGTCAAGTGGAGGCGCTTCCCTCCGCTTGATTGACTGACTGTATTTTAATAAGTGGAATATGTCGGAGGGAAGTTCATTGTGAGACGCCAAGTGGGCCACTTTGTGTGACCTCGCTCACTCCCGCTTCTGCGTGCGAGTGTGTGCGTGTGCGTCCAGAATGCACCAATAGATAATAACAGGAACTGAAAATGATTTATTTGCTTGAGCCAAGATGTTGGCTCATAATTGCATCGCGGTGATTGTGTTTCTCAAGGACTCATGCATTGTGTGTTTGTGTATGTGCGTGTGTGTGTCTCAGGTGAGTTGGCTGAGGAGTCAGTTCCCCTCGTTGGACATTGAGGTAGATGGAGGTGTCGGCCCGGACACCATTCACAAGTGTGCTGAGGTAAGAAGCTGTTGGAAACACACACATGCACACATTCAAAGCTTCTTCAGCCTTGACACAGCAACGTCACCTTACGCACAACATGTGTGTGTCTTTGTGTGTCTGCCGGCTCGCAGGCGGGAGCCAACATGATCGTCTCCGGCAGCGCGGTGATCGGCAGCGACGACCCTCGCTCCGTCATCGCCCATCTTCGCACCGTGGTGGGCGAAGCCATCCAGAAACGCTCCCTGGACCGCTGACACGTCTCCGTCCCGGACGTGTGTGTCCCCCGCTCCTCCCCCCAACCCCGGTCCACCTGTCTGGCAACGACCCATTCCACCCACCCGTCTATCGCCCGCGCAAGAATTAGGACGGCGTGGGGGGCAGGACGGGGCTGCCCGTGGACATATCCAGGGCAGAGCACACGGGCAGGCGGGGCCAGACCGCCTGCAGGTAGACGCCCACCTGAGGGGAGTTTGGACTGCAGCTCTCTAGAACCAATGAACTTTTACACTCTTCCCCCTCTCCTCCTCCTCCTCCTGCTCCTCCTCTTCACCACCTCTCTCCCCTCGTCTCTGCTGTGAAACGTGACCCGACCGTCAATCCAGCAAAGAGACGCCTGAGGACCCGAGTGGGGAGGCTCAGGCTGGCTCCAAATCTGAAAACATTCCTGGATTGTGTTTCAATATCAAACTGTACATTTGAAGGTGTGTAACATGTTAAAGAAAATAATATTAAAATCTGCATTACTGAGTCAACCACTGTGAAGATCCATCCTTTCTCAGATTTTGCTGGTGGGTTAACACCATCAAATTATGTGTGACGGGTTAAGATATCAGACGTCCATGCTAAATGCAGCAATAGCGACTGAGGTAGACATGTTTTCTTTAAAACCAACACTGATCTCCTCTCCTTGCAAATGTGACAATCATGCCCACAAGCTTTATTTCGCCCACGATATTCTCACCAACTGAACTGCGCGGTGAAGTTGCGCTACCGTTGTCGTCCACTGGATGGAGACATTGAGCAACGTTCCGTCTATTATCCCATTTTCACCAACATTGAGAGAAATCTACAAATGTCAAATGACATCATCATCCTCCTGCCAGACCCAATGCAGCACTCTCCGCTTCCTCAAATCTCCTGTTCAACTACACAGTGAGGAAATTATTCAGTCCACATAATTTATCATTCCAATAAATCGGAATCAATCCGCAGCGATCACCTCCATGGACTAGTTAACATTTCTCCACAGGTAGAGCTTGAGGCTCATGGCAGGGGTTTGTTTTTATGAATTAGAGAGAAATATAGTTTGAGAGTCCATGAAATATTGGTTTGATCAGGCCACGGGGAAAGTGGGGCCCTCCATGCCCGGACAGCCCGAGGACTCGGAGGACTTTAATCTTCCTCCGTCAATGAGAATCAGCCTTGACATGCCTCAAACTGAGAGCAGCTCTCCCTCAATCACACGCCGTGCGTCTGGAAAGCAAATCCACACGCTGTGGAAATACTGATATCAGAGTATTTGGTTTCATCGCACACACACACCAAGTCTGGGTTCTGCACGCGGGATGGCCTCTCGCCGATCGAGACACGGTGTGTGTTCAGTATGAATGTATGTATGTATGCATGTCTGAGTGAGTTGGGGCCTAATAACTGCTGACAGGCGTTTAGTAAACCGGCGTCACTACAACTCAGCGACTGCATAAAATATGTGGCGTAGCCGTGGCGCGGTGGGCTCGGCGCCGCGCGACAGAAGCTGCAGATTATCTCACCTAGCACACCACCGCCAGCACGCATCGCAGCCAAGGAGCGTCGGTGTTTCTGTTTATTCCATCTGTGGCAAAAGTTCAGAACTGACAGCGAGGAGTAGTAATGATTGAATCGGGGCACGTCTGGCCTCGGCGAAGGTACGCGGGCCGGATTATCGTGACGTTGGGCCACGATTTGTGACCTGACGGTTCGCAATTTGGCGCCCTGACAGGAAACAAAGTCGGTCGAGGTTTGTAGATTTTATAAATTACAGCTCTGCTGCCTTGAAAGCTTCATTCAAAACGTTTGTCTACGCCACCCTCGCTGCTTCACGGGGGATGGAGACGGATGGCGAAATTATACCTATCCCAACAAATAATAAACACATTTTATCGGCGCACTTTTCCAGATGCTCAAAGGCATTTTACATAAATGTATTTCAATGTTGTTGTGCTAAAAACGCGCGCGCGCAACAGCGGCGGCGCTCGTGGCAGAACAGGGGAGAGAAATGAAGATTTAAAGCGCGCCGCAATCAGAAGTGCTCAGTTTGTCCCCGTGCCATTGCTCTCATTAAGCAAATAAATGAGAAATGTAATGTGAAAATCCAGCAAATGCCACGCAAGCAGCGATGTAGGTGTTGCATGGAATAATGTCAGGGTGTGCGCGTGTGTGTGTGTGTGTGTGTTTGTGTGTGTGTGCGCGTGTGTGCGTGTGTGTGTGTGTGTGGACCCTTCCAGTTCAGCATAGACATATTTCAGCACACAGAATGAATGTGTTATCAGACATATGATGATATTTTCTAGTCAGCTGCATAAATGAAAGCTTAGACTGACACACTTTAAGGTATGTTTGGGTTTCTTCAGCTTCAACAAACCTCAGCTCAACCATCAAAGACGTTTATGCCACTGCTTGTACATCTTAAATTGATATATATATATATCAATGACAGACATTCAAGAAAGAGTATCTAAGATGAAAAGCTGGACGGCACCAGGCCCCGATATGATCCAGGCGTACTGGCTGAAAAAGCTGACTGCACTCCATGAACGCCTAGCAGCACAAATGAACCAGCTGC
>OMPJ01016716.1:0-12092 GCA_900312935.1 Carapus acus
GCGGCTGTGACACGCGGCTCCAGCAAACCTGAACACATATTTCTCCCTCGCGTTTCCACTCCAATCCTCCCGACTTGGCGACAATCTCCCTCACGCTCTGCGACTAAGCCGGGCGCCGTGCTCGGCCTCTGCTCACAGAAGGCCATTGTACGAGAAATGACCATTTATATCGCCGTAACTTTTACAGCTAATTAGAGGCGACATTTTTCCCTCCTTTCTTTAACCTTTCCTTTCTCGAATATTCAGTGTGGGTGCAAATAGATTTTAAAAGATCTTGATAAATAGATTTTGACTGAACAAGCAGCTTTATAGATTTTGACCAAACATGATTTAAATGGATTTTGACCAAACAAGCAGCTTTCTCTCTCACTTCCCCAATTCAGCATGCAAATATACTCAACTTTACAGTAACTCCAGTGCACAGACTGCATCAGCTGACTCCACAATGCAACGCTTCATCTCAATCATCAACCCTTGTATCACTACATGACTTCAAAAATACATTCTAACTGACCATATAATACCAGATATTTAAATTAAATTAAATTAAATTAAATTAAATTAAATTAAATTAAATTAAATTAAATTAAATTAAATTAAATTAAATTAAATTAATAATTAGAATAAATTAATTAATTCAACTGAACGCGACATCCCATGAAAAGTTAAATAAGATAAGAAAATCAGACAACAAGATCTTTAGTAACCTGGAGCAGTTTAGAATCTAGGTTTGTTGTTTTTAACCTAAAGAAAATTAACCAGCTATTTGGTCCTACATGTGTAAGTTTGCTCAAAATCTACAGCTGTAAATGGATAAAAGCAAAGAGAGATACCCAAGATAAAAGCCACAACATTCCACAGAGTCGATCAGGGATAACTTAATCCAAACAAGATGGAATGTTGATGTTATTGGCAGGCTGACTTGGAAAATAAATGACCAAATGGGTGTAATCATGTTTCTTTTTTCCCCCCTTTCAGTATCACTGCTGCTCACATCAATGGTTATAACCATTTCTCCTCTGGCTGACCAGTTAACGGTTTGATTGTTGCACAAGCAAACTAGTTTGTTTTCGTGAAGGTCGTCGAGGGCAATTGTAAAACGGCGAGGTATGTGGTCCCAGCATCGTAGACCTGCAACGCCATGCAGGTGTACACACACACACATTCGCCGAGCTGAGCGCCGCCCTGACCCTCTCACAAGTACAGCGCCCCCCATGTCCCTTTCATCCTCCACACCTCAGCTACATGCCGCTAACAGAAGATATCCGAGTTGAAGGCCATACTTGAAGACGTCTGCACGCATACTTCACATATTGTTAACTCCCCAAAAACGGTGACATAACCTGCTGTGTATCGGGAGCATTGTGAGAAAGGTCAAGTCTTTGTACACAGCGTCCAACAGGACGGCGCTGTGTTCGCTTTGGCAGGTCTGCTCTAATTGGAAGTCATCCCTTGACCAACGCTCGCTTGAGATAACAGAGTAGGTCCGGCCAAAATAACTAAATCTTCTGATGTCTGAGGGTAAAATAGAAGCGACTAAAAATTCTCCACCACCGGCGCTGCGGGAGTGTATTTTCGTTCAATCTTTGTGTAAACGCATCTTGTTTGGAGGCACTGCCGGAAATCAAGCCGGCCGTCTGTACACAGCTCCTGCCGGGTATCGGGGAAATTTAAAACCGCTGCTTTTCTCAAATGTCAGAGTTATAATGCAATATAGAGGCCAACGATGACAGAGCAGCAGCTGTGATTAATACAAGCCACAGCCATGGCAAAGAGAGACACCACCGTCGATTCCATTATGTCAATATCAATTACAGAAAGTAAACGCAAAAAATAACTGCACTAAGAGAAACGGCGATTCAGTCCAAAAGCAGACAGACAGACAGAGGTCCATCTGCTCAGGCCACAGTCCACACCGTCCCACAATCAGTGCCATTCAGGGTTCCGGGAATACCCGACAGACGTTGAGGAAGGTCGGCTATCTCTGGATAAATACCCTGCTTGGTTCTCTAAAGGCGCTGCCGCAACCCAACTACACTCACCCGCGATCTTGTTTTTTTATTGGTTTAGCACTTTCCAATCTGGCTGAGACCAGACAGACAACCAGGTTGGGATTGGGTATCAAGTGGGTGGAGGAATCGATGATTAGCTGTCTCGGCTCGGTCTGTCTGCTCAGAAAGGAGCCACAGCAAATATCCACCCACGTGTCTGAGGTCTGTTGCCAGTCTAACCCTCGCTCGGACTGCCTGCTAAAACAAGTGAAGTGGAACTTAAACACGGGTCCAACTTTAGATCCTTCTTGGAAAAAGAATACCACCACACCCCTCGATCTTTAGAAGCGATTTGACAATATTTCACGCCTTTATACCAGAGAGATTCACTGACATTCTCTCTCTCTTTCAGGATATCAGTTCTCCACGTCCTTCGCTTTTTCCAGATCCAACGGAGAATGACGGCACAAATCTTCTGCCACACCTCCACCAGTCAGTCGGGAGCTTCCAACAATACGGGGTGTGTGTCGGCACGAGCAGACTGGTGCATCCTGGGAGCTGTAAACTAGTTAAAGACTGAGAGCTCCAGCTGAATGAAGTGTGTTTGTCCCAAGGGAGACTTTAGCACTTTATTTGGCAGAGCGTCTCAGAGTCGGGTGGAGATGCTAACCATTCCCGGCTGAGGGAGATCACTCTCTGTCACCCCCCCATGCTTTATTCCATTGTGACGCACTCTAATTCAGAGCAGAGCTACAAAAGCACTCTTGAAAGCATGTCTGTTTTCCAGAGACAAAGTGCCTGAAATAAATTGTTATGAACAGATTCCCTCTGTCTATAAAAGCTAACAAAGCTAACAACTGAATGTGCCGTGATCAATGACATAAGAATGACTTTGTCCTCGCCCCTGTTTAATCACCAGTTTCTGCCACTGGTTGACCTTGATGAGGACATTAACAGCGGCTTACGGCTGCTGAGACTGAGGTCGGCGAAAGCGGAGACTTTGAACTCACAACGTGCCTTAAAATTTTTCTAAGCGAGGTCAATGAAACTGGCACAGCAGCATTCTGCAAGCATTTGTCAAACAGGTCATATATTTGTCAGAACACAAAGACACACGAGCAACATTTCCAATGGTGCAGTCAGAGTGCGAACATGGCTTCGACAAATTAAGGACAACTGTCTCATTGAGGATTCCGCATTAGATTTCAAAAGCCTGAACAGTAAAAGGACTTTTCAGCAAAAAACACTTTTTGTAAAGTGCATGTTGAAGAGTGCGTTTGTTTGACAAAAGCCACAGATTTGCCATTCGGTTAGCTGTAAGGCACATTAGCAATCATTACACTGCTCTTAAACCTTACTTTATGAGGGTTAGACGTCAGGGCTATTCAAGAACATCAATCAAAAGTCAAAGAGAGCACACACCCACACACTGATTGCCACTGTCATGTTGCAGGTATGAATTATCATATCGATGAGTAACTGTCATCACGGTGCCGGCAAGTGGCATAACCAGACCATGAACATCTGAGCCTCACAGGCCTCTTTCCTCCTCGGTCCTACTGAGGTGGCTTGGAGGAGGCCATTGACAAAAAGCTGCTGCACAATTTCACTTCACGTTGGTGGCAGATTGTGACAGTTTCCCACAGCGGCGAACTCCTGAAATGAGCTTCAATCATCTGTGGTAGACCTCCATGGTGAAGAGGAACGATTTGCTGACAGTCACCATAGAGGAACAGAAGTTAAATTCAACTTCTGCACAGACAGCCATTCTCTGTAATATCCTGAAATGCCCTGCCAATCATATAAGGACAATGGTGCGTAATCGTGATTTTAAATCGCCTCAAAAGTTTGACAATTACTTCTTTAGACCTCAACAATTGCCACAAAACCAAAACAACATGACGCAACAAGCTCAGGCAAGTTCACCACTGCATTAACACAACTGCCAATATCCTGAAATGCCCACAGGTAAAAAAGCTTATCATCCTCAGCATCACAGCCGCATTAAAAGCTGAAAACTTAATTAGTTTAGACAGGTTTGTGTCATTAATCCTGCCCATCACCTGTTATTTTCCCTTTCTCCTCGGAATGGGAAAGAAATTCAAAGGGCGCAAGAAAACCTAGAATAGATGAACGTGCATTTACAGGACACAAAGCAAAGCTGATGTGTCAACAGCGGCCTGCCCGCCCAGGCCTCCTGCCCGAGGGCCAGAGCAGACGGCAAACACTGGCCTGCTGACTTCGCCTGACTGTGTCATCGCTGTCACACGCAGCAGCCGGCGTGCCTTCTAAAGCAGCCCAGCCACAGGTGTGTGTGTGTGTGTATGCGTGTGTGTCCACATCACCGAAATGTCCCGACCTGCTGCCAGCACCGCCATGCTTGTACAGTTAGCCGCTAATGTAACAATCCCTCGTATAAACATTTTCTCTCTGTCAATTACACACATACAAATGCACAAAACGACTTGTAAAATCAGCATCAGACCGTTTATATTATCATCACCCCATTGTAATGTTGTATTAAATAGCCTCTTGTAAAACCAAGATTAGTGTTGAGAAAGACACCCCAGAGTTGCTAATAAAAATGGTTGTTGTTGTCCTTTGTCCAACCACATCCACATGTGCACACACATACACACAGACACACACACACAGTGCCATACTTAATCACCAAGGAACAGAACAGGACACGCTGATAAACAAAGAGGCCTACATAAATAAGGGCAGATTAGGTAGCTCTCATCTAGGTCATTCTTACCTCACACATCACAACTCCAACTGTTCTTTTCATGAGAAAATGTAGGGTGGGGGTTGGCGACACAACAGCTCGAGTCGTACAAGACATTGCACAGGCCTGAAAATGTCACAGTGTGTGTGCGATAATACTGGAGGCCAGTCTGTATCACTGCACGGGGGGGACAACACTGACCGTCCCCTGCTGAAGTGATTTTTTTGTTTTAATGAAACCTCCTTATTCTGCAGCGATTGTCTGAACAAGAAAACCCAGTTGCACCACTTTCAAAGACTTTAAAAGGTCCCCTACACCCTATATAGCAGGTACAGGTGGAAATGTGCTGTGTGAGAGGCAGCAGAGAGCTGAAAACTCCTCCTACAACACTCATTTTCATTGGTGGAGTGAAGACCACTCTCCTCTGCATTGAGAATCAAGCCGTTACTTCGGACGTGCAGATTAACACTGACCGCCTCCCCTAATGTCACAGTCCTGCCTTTAAAAGATATCTTAACTTTGTTTTCCCAAGAAAACAGATACCCATGATATGCTATTACATCATGGACTCCACAGAGATAAAACAATATAGCCAGTGAACCATGGATAGGATTTTACTGGGTACCGTTCTTCCATCTCTTACCTGTCCTCGTCCCCGTCCATGGGAATAGGGATGCCAAAGAGGCTGTTGACAGCAGGAGAAGCCAAGCTGAGGCCCTCTGTGATGAAAGGCTTTCCACCATCTTTTCCTGGCACCATGCTGGCAACAGCCTGCAGTCTGCTGTCCTCTGTCTGGTTACTGAAGCCAGCGGGGAGGCCCGTCATGAGCCCGCCGTGGGCTCCCTGGGGCTGCATGAGGCCAACTGTGCCAGGGGTGTGACTTGGAGGGGTACTGGTGGTACTGGGCACTGTGGCTGGCACATTCTGGGCAACACTATGGGAGGTGGCGTTGGTGACAGGAGTCTGGGTGATGCCTAGCCCCCCTGAAGGCTGAGTCTGGCTGATGGGCTGATGGAGGACACTTCCCGGAGGACCGCAGGGCATCGCAGTTGTGCTGCCCACTTGTAGCAAGGCAGAGGGTGCCTCCCCACCCTGAGATGTAGTTCCATGCCCCACAGGGGTGATGACAGGTGAGGGACCTTGTGTCGCTGGAGGTCCAACGGGTAGCGAGGCAATGGAAAGGCTCTGTGTGCTTGAACCTTGCGCGTGAGCGGGAACAAAGTGCTGCTGACGATAGTCTGGCTGACCAGCGGCGTGGCTGGAGGGATGAGTAGAGTAAGCAAATTGCTGAGCCTGCGTGGCTGGAGGCATGATGGGAGATTTCTGCTGCATGGCACCTGGGTGCACACCGTTGAGGTTGCCTGGGTGAAGGTTTTGGGGGGCGACAGGATGCATAGTGACCTGGCCCTGCAGTGGCCCCGTAGGTGCATACCCTGTGGGCTGGAAGGCACTTGCTCCGTTCCCTATCTTGGAGGCCAAGCCGTAGCCTTGCTGCAAAGGCTCTGACGGGTGGGTGTGGTGTGTGACTGTGTAGGCAACATCTGTGGAGGACTCCTGAAAGTGCGGAGTAACCGCATTTGGTGCAACAGCTGAACTCATGGTGGCACCCAGTCCACTATCCCGGTCCATGTTATGATCAAGGGTGACGGGATGCTTTATACTATCCACTGTCCGATTATTTGACGCCTCTGGATCTCTATCATAAAATTCAGTGCAAGTCCATCTACCGCGTCGGAACGGTTCTCCTGTACCATGGTCGAGTTTGATGACTCTGAATCGGGAATTACAGCTGGTGCTCACAGGAACTGTATGAGCCAGGCTAGTGGAGATGGTAGCAGAGGAGGCTGAGTTGCTCACCGTGGCTGGTTGGGTCGCCGAACCTGGAACAACCACATTTCCTCCTCCACTGTGTGGTGTGACACGACCAGTGCCCATAGCTTTAACAGATATCCCCCCATTAACGGGACCTAACGTTTGGCCTTCCTGGTGCTCCACTACGTTACTCAGCGTCTCCTCAGATGAACTCCTGTCACACACTGCCAAGTCCGCCCTGGAACCATCGAAAATCTCCGACGAAACGTCCTCCGTGTGGGACTCGTCCGGATCCTCCAGGCTCTCGGTGTCGTCGGTGATGCTGCTGGCGGCCACCTGAGCCTGAGTCACGCTGGTGATCTGGAAACAACTCTTCTTCTTTGCCGGCATTTTCGACATGGTGCCTATCTGCGTCAAGCCCGAATCTAACCCCGGGTGAAAAAGAAGTGTTGGCCCAATATCTCCTTTGACAATTCACAGCTGGGGGAAGTGACACAGACACGTACCTTCACTGGACATTTTCATAGCTTCCCTCTGTCTCTCCGTCTCGCCGGAAAAGTGTGACAACCGGGAGCAGACGCTGCCCAAACTCTCCAAACCTTCCTCCCCGTGGGCTCCTACGTCTGTCTCCCGTATCCCCGTGCTGCGAAGTTGCTCAGAGGCCGCTGTCAAAGTTGTTGTCCGCCGGTACTTTAGTCCGGGGCGGGCCCGCTCGTCGAGCCGTCCCTCTCAGCTGAGTGTGTTTTTCCACAGCGCCTAGCCACAAACAGCTAACGTTAGCCACTCTTTTCCACCAGCAGGAGCGATACCGGGATGTAAACAAATCCGTCGGCGGTTGTAAAATAGTTTAAAATCCACGAGTAGAGAGGGGAAATGCGTAAAAACGCCGTGAGTTTCGGAGCCCCCTTACCCGAGCGGAGCGCTGACTTTATGGAGCCGCTGGAGCTAAGTGACAGATGTGCACTTTACACAGTGAGCTAGCGGCCTGCTAACTCCGCGGCTAACCACCCCGCAAGATGGCAAGAGCCCAGTGCACTCTGGGTATGTAGGTCAAACTTTTTCTCGCGTTTCAAAAACGTTTCAGCTCTGACGCCGACGGGGATTTTTGTTTAATTTGTATTTCAGCTGTTTGTTTGTGCAATTAATGGCGTATTATGCGATAATTAATAGTTTACGCGAATAAAAAGTTTTTAACATGAACCGTCACTTCCGGCAGGAGTGCTACTTGGACCAGGCGGGGGAAAGAGCGCCTCCTGATGGTTATTTCACTGACTGCGTTCATGTTCGAAAATTAAATTCTATACAAACGACTTAACGCCTTACTGTCGAGGTTCGTTTGAATGCTTGATGCGAGTGCACAAAAGCAATAGACATGGCAAACCAAGTCCATCAGATTCTTAACTTCAGATTACAAAATAGAAAATTAAAGTAACAATTGAAAGGGAGTCAATTTGTAATCTAAAGTGATTCAAATTTTCCCAACATGATTCATTAATGTATGCTTGACCCGGTTAAATTTTTTGATCTAAGATTAGTGTTTAAGTCACAGTGAGGATAAGGTTTTATCAGAAATGTGAGCAAAACATCACTTAGTCACTTCATCAAGACTGACTCATAAGTGATGATTTTTATCAGGGGAAGTTGTGATCGTCCAAATATGTGGGACAATTTGTCACAGGTTTTACACTTTGTGATAGGCAGATATACTTGTTTTGATCAGTCATCCAGAAATGCATCGCTTCATGTCTCCTTATCAGCTTCTATTTTTCCTGAAATGTTTGCCAGCTACAGTATGCATTGACTTTTGTACTGTATTTGGTGAGGCCCATTTTCCAGATCGTGCCTTTTAAGGTCAGCTCCGAAAGCAAAGCTATTTAAGATACCCACCAAGTCCTTAGTGGCACACCATCCACTCTATGCCAGAATGCTAAATTTGTGTGTGATTTTCTGTGGATTGCTTGTTCCATGATTAGATATACGGCATGTTTGTTATCTTGGTGCTCCATTACTCTCCATAGTGGAACATGGAAACGGCGTTGTGCAAAAGCAATGTTGCGACATCGACCCAATAAGCCCTCTATACTTAGATGCACTCTGTGAGTGGTGGGCCATGCGTGGGCTTTCCCAGTTCAGGCCAAAGTGTTTGTGTAGCTGCTGGTGTTTATTTACTCTGGTCTGAGTTCGACGTCTGCCAGGCTGTGCTGCGGCATGTCACAGTCCCGGGTGCCGGGTCCACTTTCCACTCACCAACACCGTAACAAGACGGCCGTTGTGCAGGCTGTATCTTGGGGGCCCGGGGGACCTGGCCGGCGGTCACTTTTGTCAGGCCAACCTGGATGACCTTTGCCCTCTAGCAAAGCTCTGCGGGTAGAGGAGTGCATGCCGAATAAACAATTTGACCAAACATAACACCAAGAAGGACTCCCCCCACCTAAATGGGGCACAAGCAAATGGTTCAGGGCAACTTCACCAGGCTGCCACTGGAACAGTAAAACATGCACGTGAGCTTTAAGCTAGTCAACAGCATTGCTATCTGTAACTACCTCACCAAGCTGGATTTAAACACAGATGTGTTTAAAAACCTGAAACAACATCTACAATCAGTGCCTGCACAACCTCAAATAGGATTTCGAGCTTGAGCTGGTGTTTTAAAAGGGCTTCAGCGTCACACAAACATGTCGCAGTAGCTCATACGAGGCTAGTCATCCTCTTTTGTTATGATTGTAGCTGCTGCTAAACTTAAATTAAAGACAATATTACTTCTACAACAAATATGAAAGTAACCCACTTCAGTCCAGTTTTGAGAAAAGTCAGATTCACTGCAGCCGTGCAAATTTCTCAGACTGTATGATTTGCGATAGTGGTTCTCTGCACCCAGTCATTTGGATATACCGCTCAGTGACTGAGCACTGATCAAACCTGCTCTGTGAGATTTGTTTTCGTCAGCACAATTAAGTCATTTTGCTGTAAAGCTTTAAAGGTGAAACTCAATCACTTGGTCCCTGGGGCAAAGATTCCATAAAGATACACAGGCCTGCAATTAACGAGCCCAGGTGAGAAATTTGCATATTGCGAGTCACAAGCACATCAATGTATGCAGGAATTCTTGGCAATGTTGTTGTTTACCATCAAACATAGACTAGGACCCATGTCACATCCTGACAGTTGATTTTTCATGCACCTTTGTGGAAGCTAATATGTGTTTACGCTAGCCTCTAGAAACTAGGTTACTTTCAGGAGGCCTTATCCTTATCCGACCTCAAACATTACACACACAAGTATGTCATAGTAATACTTTGATAGATGCTGCCTGACAAGCAGATAATAAGCAGAACGTTGTTGTTGGTTTTTTGTTTGTTGGTTTGTTTATTTTCTGATTTCCACACATTTTCTCCCAAAGGTCGTTGGATTGTTGCAGCTAGAAATTGTTGGAATCTGAAGATATTCGGCTCCTCATTTAAAAGACTGGATAAGAAATCGAGGTTTCCTCGCTATTTGACCTGAACTGATGGATCTTCCTGGATGAGAAGCAAATGTCCTCAGCAACCATCTGGGTCTAGCTGACACCATTGAATCCCTTCTTAGATACCATAACCCGGACATCTGAAAACCTCCAAAGACTTTTGGCCCTCACTTTGGCACTTTGCGGAAAGTCTTGTTCTACCCTCAAGCACTGATCGATTCATGACTGTTTTCCTGGAAAATAAAGGACCTCTCCCTAAAGTTTACCATCAGGGTGTATAACACCCAAGCAGCATTCTCACACCACACACCTAGTCTGTCACCCACTCTTATCAAGCCAAATCAAAGAGTGCCAGACGTGCGTCACACACCTTCATGTCCGCACTTGCTAAATTATATTACATTGCAGTGACGGGCAGAGGATGTGAATACTGTTTTTCACACAATTAAATTGAGGACCAACGTGTATCAACTCACATGGGGCGACTGTAGCCTTGAGAACGTGTGTTTGGCCTTCAGGCATCGTAACATTACAGTGTTTGTGGATACCACTGATGAAGCATTCTTAACTGATAAGTGAAATAATTGTGAGAAAACAGGGAGACAAACACATCAACACATTGCATAGGAAGCACAACATATAATTTGTTTCAACACCCAAATGTTTGCTTCACTCTAGATTCATGCACTATCAATTCAAACTGTAAAGTTGGACGAGGTATCTGCGGGTCCAAGGCCTCCACAGCCTCAAAGATGGAAGTCAGGATAGTCAGCAACAGTTTACAGCACAGAGTGACACTGGTGTAAAGGTATAAGGGTGGAAGTAGAATTTGAAATGGATTACTGAGTTTGAAATGGCCTTTGGACTTGAGGTGTTTTGTGTTTTTGATCTCAATCCAGGACAGCGATCCAATGACTCTGACCTTCAGTTCAAAGCTCCAAGCCAACTAAACAAGTTCATCAACATGGGATTTGGTTATTGCGTTACTGTCGGCGGCTTAGCTGAGGCTCTTTTGTTTACGAAGGACTCTTGACATAAACTTGAACTCGACGTCTGACAACTGTGCATACACGACTGAGAAGTTTTGAGAGCCAGGGGCTGCTCCCTCACAGGCCTGGATGACAACAGAAGCTTCAGTAAACATCCTAGACCACAAGGTGTCATCACGGAGCATGTAAACTGTAGAATTCCAAGAAATATGCATTAGAATACAGCAACTGAGATACCTACACAACTCTTTCAATGCAAAGCCACCGTCTTACTGAAGCATGCTGCAGCGTGCACTCTGCTAAGCGCAACAAGATTCTCAGCGCCGTGGGAGGCGGCTCACGTGTGGGGGCGAATCTAACCGGCATGTCTGAGGTTTTCGTGCCATGACTCACGCACGTGTCTCTATCAGTGGGTGTGCGGGTCAAAGAGCGAATCAAGGTGTAGAACGGTTGAAGAAAATCATTTCAGGGGAATTCAACTCCCAGGCGACACGTGGAAAAACACGCGGAGAGTTTAACGTCTCGAAAGTGGGCCGCAAACGAGGCAGAGCAAATAAACACGGCACAGTGTCACCTCTGAGCTGCGGCCTCCAGTCTGGTGCCAATAACTGGACCCGCCTCCACATAGAACCTGATAAAAGCCTTGCTGTGTAAGGGTCAAGACCGGGGTTACGGTCTATGTGCCACCTTCATCGCTCCAGCTGAGTTTTAGTGCTTCTTTAAGTGCTTTAGTTAGTGTTTTTTGTGTCGCAACTACAGGCCTGCTGCACTCTAGGATGGTCAAACGCGAGCCCTATTTCAAAAGCAGCTACTGGAGTTTGAGAGCGTGTTTGCGTAGTTGTGTTATTGCAACAGAAGCGTTTTGGCACACGTGTCTAACAGGTGCGCCGATAATGACATTAAAGCTATACTTTCCTCCTGGCTCAAAGTCAAGAATTTTGAGGAACGTCTCCGGCAATGGAGAGATTTCACCTGGGCAGGTCCTGCGCTGCAAATACTGACAAATCCCGGTGAACAGCACCATCTAGAGGAGCATTGTGGTACTGACAGCAGGTATGGACTGCTGGCATTGTCTTGCGTGTGTCATGGAGAGACAACCTGTAGGTGGC
>OMPJ01016723.1:0-17197 GCA_900312935.1 Carapus acus
TCCAGACAGTGCACGTCCGGAGTCACTCAAGCAGAACCATATCACCCCGCCTCCACATACAGTGCCAACGGGGGCGCTACTGCTACTAGCAAACATTACAGATACCGCTCTTGGCTATGGTGACTATTGTTACAACCAATGACGTGGGGTCAGGACAGGCCGTCCCTCACCTACCATCATGTAAAGGAAAACATGTTGATTGAAAAAAATAATCAATTGGTTACATTTAGCCAACAACTGACAAATAACTATGAGGTTATTTCTAAAACAACCCATGGTTTGACAAGATAACTTGTTAAGACGTTAACTGCTGCCGATCAAATGGTGAGTAAGGTACTATGTGGGGTTCATATGTTTGTAAATGAGATTGTGATGAGGTCAGTGCCTCACCAGCCATGAACCTCACCGCAGGTCAATGGTTACAATCTCCATGTTGCATCGATATGTGGCACCAATCTGATGCTAAGCCACAAAGCATTTAATACCGCAAGGTTACTCCACTCTCTGCATTTCTCTCTTCTCAGTAAGCGTAGCATTTTGCTCAAAGACATTTTAAAACAGGTTCCAAAGGAGCCTGGATTAAGACGTGGAAATTTCTGAACAGTGGCGTGCCTTAAATTTTGAAAAACATTTCAAATGTGTGCAACATCCACTGATCTGTGTGTGTATGTTCCAGTGATGCTCTTCAATTTGATGTCTGTCGGAATGGGGGTTTATACAGTTTGTTCTGTCAGATCTGCCACGAGGAGAAGGGATATATAGACAGAACAGGTCGTCCCATTTTGTTCCCGAAAAATACCCCAAATGGTGCAAAGTAAGGATGGGGGTGTGGGGGAGCTGCCTGCTCACCGTAGTAGTTACAGAGCATGGAAGGCCTGCATAGGGAGTCGCCTGGAACTGGGGTGGAGCCTGGGAGTGACACGAATCTCGCCATCAACCCGCCATGCGAGAGAGGGGACATGCCACTCAAGGTCGTGGTGAAAGGCAGCAGCACTGGCACCTCTGATTGAGTATGGGGAACACAAAGAGCAGCTGGCTGAGGGGAAACTGGAAGGTGACTGAGGGAATCGCCAGGTGGCTCCAATGAATGATGACACCATTCATCCCTGCCTTTCCATTTCTCCATTCAGCCTAAGTGCCGCGTTGATGTGCCGCTGTCACGCACTGAATCTGACTTTCCTGTCAGTTGGGTGGAACTGGAGGCAAAATCAACATGGTCAGAAACTCTAAAACTCTCTGGTTTAGATTTGAGTTTTGCACGGCTAACTTTACCCACAAAATGGCCAGAGGTTAATAAAGCTAATTACAATTTTCTAAATGTGGAATTCATCATGAATATTGATAAAGCATTAATTAGTTGCTAAAACTGGAAAAGCCAATCTCAATGTGCCAAATGCCTCACATGTTTTGGGACAAAAATGTAATGCATCACACCAGGGGATGAATATTCATACTGTAGCAAAACCCAAACAAATCTGTCAGTGATGGCAGCATGAGCTGAAAATGTCTTGTAGGATAGGAGACGCCGCAAAACGACGATGGCCACAGCCGCCGGCCAGAAAACATGACTACCGCAGTATTTGGAGTCGTGTACGAGCTCGGAGAAGTGACCACGATGTGGGTCATCATCGCTCGCTTGAGGGGGCCAAACTATGCCAAACACATGCACGACGCTTCCGTGTGACTCAGCCTCCCTCCCCAGCAAGCCGAGGACTGTTGCGGGGCAGTGCTCAGGTGGAGAGCCCATTATTCCCCGTGTCAGTAAAACGAGGGGGGGGAATGGTGGCCTAGATTAAGATGGCGCGATCATACCCGCCGCGTCCACATATTCCAGAGGACTCTCGCCCGACGAGGCTCCTCGCTGCATCAACTGATATGTTGGCGCGCTTGTTTCCTTTAATTGCTGACTAACTTTTTGTTGTGCTGAGGGTAGATTAAAAAGAACGCTCTACGTTATCAGAACCAGTCCTCTCTCGAAGTACAAAGGAATTTATGTCCACGGGTCTAATTCCCCAAAAAGCTGGTGGCGCCCAGAACAAAATGCAGAGCACATTCACCAATTTGTTATTTCCCAGCTCTGCAGACGACACAACAAAACTAAAAACAACCACCACACGCCAATTTGTTTTTTTGGGATAGTGCCAGATTAATGAAACCGTTTAAGCCCCCCGCCTCTCCCCGGCTATTTGTTCTGAAGCAGACCTGTGAAGATGATTGTATTATGTGCATTCATCTCCATGTTCTCCCTCTGTCTCTCCTGCTCGCCCGTCTCCTGAGAGGGGTCGCGTGACAACAGCGGAGTGCAAACGATTTTACTCCACACATGTTGTCATTACCAGCTGCTTTATGGATGCAACATTAGATATCGGAGTTGGAGAGATTTGGAGGTTATCAGGCACCCGTCGCTGTTCAACAAAGTCAAACCCGCGACACGGGATTCACCTGCGCGCTCGCCACGGCAACGTGTGCAGCCAATGACAAAATCTTTATCTGCGTATCAAATGGAAAAGGAGGTTATAGGTAATAGCTGATTTAAATTTAAATCTGCACGGTGGCTCTGACAAGGGAGGAATCATTCATAAAAAGCAAGTGTGACATTTATGATATTGAGGTCATCGCTTGACAATGAAGGAAATGTTTAACCTGCTAAATTACCCCTGAAATGATGACTGCAGTAGATCTGCTTCATAATGATTTAATGCTAACATGTCGTATAATTTTTAATTAACCTGGAACAGGAGAGAAAGTGAGTGATGGTGGTATAATTCAAGGAACGGTCGCAGGCAACAATCCGGGCAGCTGCGCATTCTCCTTTATCAGCGTTTACATCAGCAACGACGCCAAAGCATAGAGAACGAGGTCTCAGTCTGTGCAAAAAAAAAAAAAAAGCTGTAAACGTGGAGAGCAACGTCAACTACAAATGCACCGCTGAGATTGTTTTCAGATGCCACAGAATCGGCGCCACAAATAAGCGCGTCGAGATCTACTGTATTCCAAGTCAATATGAGACAATCATGAGACCAAGTGAGTTACTGCTAATATATCTCTTCATGAGCCTGAGCACGCCACTCTTGAGTTGCTGAGTGAGCCTGGATGGAGACCCGCTTAAAAACAGCGAGTCAATCAGGTTGGAGCGGACACAGTCTATCAGCCCTCATTAGCGCTGACCTTGGGAGATAATAATGGCCCGAAACCGACTGTATGTGTGGGGTAATAACAGTGCGATTAAAGAATTATGTGGGTGGGCACAAACACGGCATATCTGCCAACACACACAAATCCTTCAGCCGGGGGGCCGGAGAGGGCAAGACTCCTGCTGTGGCCCCGATAACACACACATACAGACTGATGACTGGACATTGCAAGTCTTGAGGTAATTCTCAGCGATTACTGATGAAATGTCTTCGTGATTTGGGCGTGAATGCAGGCTTGCCTGCTAGCATGCTCAAGCTAGTGAGTGGAAGAATATTGTTACTTTGGTCTTGAGCTGATCAGAAATACGCCTCACAGGCTGACGCATGTATAAATATCAATGTCTGGATTTAAACATATCATGGATGTTGACATGCAGTCATGCACGTCTGAGTTGCAAAGAAAACTACAAACGCTCCCCAACGGCGCGCAACTCCTGTCTGCCCCCCGTTACTTATGCATTCTCTTTGATAAAAGGCACGGCAGCTCCTGTGGATTAACAAAACACAGGCGACGGCTGTGTTAAGTATGTTACGGGGAGGTGGGTAGGGTTTCAGAAATACTGTAAATAATCTCTGAGCAGAGAGGAGAGACAGCGTGCTGCATCTTTGGACTCGTGAAATGAGTTTACAATAGCACATTTCACACAGGAAGACAAAGCCAAAATTACAGCGCGGAATACCCGCTGGATATAAAGTGCTGCGTCGCCAGATAAAAATGGATTCAAAGCGAGGCTTCAAAACAACAACTCCCCTTTTTACAAAACATAATGTCTCGCCGCTGCTGTAGGAAGATAATTGAGTTCATAATAAGAGCCACTGTTATTCGACGTGTCTGTCTTTGACATTGGGGAAGTCAATTTTTTTTCAATTTTACCGCAACTCATCACCTCTACTGGTATTATTAGGACTGGTATTAAAAGATGGTTGCATTTGATATCAATGCATATGGGAAATTTCACCTCGTGATAACCCACCAGCGTGACCCTACCACCCCCACCTCACTGACATCTTACATACTGATTGATAATATTAAAATGACAGCAGGCGCGGGGATATTTCACAAAAATATCAAAACGATAATGTAGTGTTGGCAAGCAATTGGTGCCTGGTGCAAGAACAGCACACATATCAAAATGTATTGATGTGCAACAAATGGTAAAACACATTTTCATGATTGCGGCTGTTCGCTCCGCTAGCTGAGTTGAGTAAAAGCTGGACTAAAAGTTTGTGCCTCTGAAGAGTTTTGTGCGTGTAGCCAGCGAGCGAGAAGGTCCCCAGTGTGAGCGGACATGAAAGAAAGACCTTGTACTTGGACGAAACACATCTGTAAGACAGGGGTGGCTTGTGATTGAAGGATAATTGGGTGCAAGCCTGTTGAAATGGAAACCCGCACTAGACCAGGAAATTCCAGTTTCATGGACACGGCTCCGGCAAGGTCGTCTCTGGGTTCAGCACCTGGCTTCATAAAACCCACAAATACGAGACTTTGGAAGAAAGCGCTTTGAGGTCAAGCAGCGAGATTGGACGCCAAACTGAATGTTAACCGGCAGTCAGAACCGCTGCTGATCAGTTCCAGGGCGTCAAACGCTCCACTTGCTTTGTCGTCTTTGCCGTCTGCAACTCAGCAACGGGCATCAAGCTCGTTTTGTTGACGTGGAGTCAAAAAGCGCTGCGCCTTGTAGCTTTAATTAAGTGCATCAAGAGGAACATAGAGATTCAGCAGTCTCATTATCATTCACTCAATAATAATTAAAATGTCCCCGTGCCAGACTTAAATTGAAAATGCTGTCGTGCATATCACGGCCGCAGCGTAATGAGCATCGCCAACTCGGGTGGATGGGCAGAGGTGGAGGCAAGCGGAGATTAGGGGTTGTGCAACGCATCATTCCCATGGTTGTAACTGATAATGAGATTAATCACTAGCTTTCGCCCTACTTTTGGTGGTAAATCTTATTCAGCACGATCAGATCCAAAAGTAAAAGGTCAGTTCTGTGATGCTATGGAGTCCACGAATCCTAAAATGACCCCAAAATTTTGAGCTCAACCACACATACTGAGGGAAATAGGAGTAAATTAAGGAGACATTTTCTATCGTTACCAAGTAAGCTGCGAAGGTTGTAGTGCATATCATTGACTTCACACACGTCATGTCAAACATCTTATTTGAACTTTGATGACAGCTCATCAGTCTTGGATGGAAATCTCATCCTGGAGAAAAATGACAACAACTTGTTTGTCAAAACACTTGTATCAGCTTGTAGAATTGACAGAATTACCAAGAGTTGAGGAATTAGCCAAGCTTATCCGTCCCACCCACCAGTACATCCAGAATCTGGCCAAACACAAACAGTGCGCCACGCTAGCTTGGGGATGGTGCTGCATTTGTGATGAGATGTACTCGCGCGCACAAACACAAACACACATACCCTCACCCTCAACTCACACACACACACAGGGCTGGAATGAATCTCTGCGTTAATTATCCATAATGATGTAAACAAGAACTCATTCCACCAAGGTCCGTCGTTGATGAGCACCAATCTGTTACAGTGCGCGTGTGATTGCAGAGATTTACGGTGCTGAGGGGCAGAAATCAGGCAGCGAGAGACGCCTGCTTTGTGGGCTAATGCGTCATACATCTCGCTTTCTCACTCCGCTCTTTTGATCACAGAGGAGTCATTTCTAGGGTCGCGAGGGAAACAGTTTTTTTTTCTATACCTGCAGTGTCTCAGGCTGCAACCGCAGTATTACCGCAAACAAAACAACCTTTCAGCCAAACACCTGGTTTGTTTTGATGCCATTTTTCTGTGTGCTGCTTTCGATTGTGAACGCTTTCAAAGCAAACCAGACGCCACCGTCCGTGTCGTGTCTCTCTCTGATTGTTTCTCCCCACTGCTGTAGCAAATGATGGGATTGAGAAGTAGCCTCCTGCCGCGGATATCAGCATTGTTTTACCACCGACATGCTGTAGCTAATCCTGCTTTCCCGTCCATCTGAATGCGACGGGGCTAATCAGACATAATTGTCACTGTGATTTCTTTGGGTAGATCCCTAAGCTGTCCTCCTCTCATTGTCTCCATTCTGCGCCTCAAACGTCAAGCTCGAGGAAGACAATTTCTCATTCCTATTGTGCGGCAGGAAGAAAAGTAGACAGATACGCCCTTTGTTCTTTGATATTGCCCGCATTCTTCAAGAATGTTTAATTAATGCGTTGCTCATCGTGCCGCTCCCCGTCTCGCGGTGTATGGCAGCGAATTGTTTAATCAACATCCTCCGCTGACAGACTCTCATTTGGGAGGAGAGCGTCTCCTATACTCTCCGGCGGAGCTCCTCGCTGATACGCGCCTCATAGAAATTCACGAGCTCGTCTCCCGGAGCTACGGCGGCAGCCTGGAAACGTCGAAGTCAAAACTAGTTCGAGCGCTGAGCAAGAGAAACCAAACAACTCAACCACCGCCTCTCTTCATCCATGCTTAGATGATCTGACGAGACTTTAGATTTGTCTGGCCGTTTCAATCTGCGCCAGAGCTGCAGCCATGTCTCAGGGGGAGAGGAGTGATCTCAGTGAGAGACACCCTTTAGTGTTGTTGATGACGGCTCGTGGGCTCTTCATGCTCGCAATCAAAACCACCGGCACACCAGCGTTAGCCCCAACCTGCCCAGACACTCTGGAGATTACCTCTCACGTCGCCATCATCCGTGATTACTCCTCTTGAGATGCAAGGAAATGTCAGATTTTACATATCCCAACATTTCACCTCACATAAACCGAGCCCGGGTGCTTCCTTTCTCCAGGAGTGATGGCGATGTCACAGCGAAGGTGATGGCGTGTGGCCGTCCTCTCGCATCGGCCGTGAGGCCTAATCCACCTCCAACTGTGTTTGACTGACTTTAAATTGGGATGAAGGGGTAATTGGGGTTTGGCTGGTCGTTAACTTGGGGTGGCACATGGGTACAACCGCCATCAATGTAATTGGAGCTAATTGGCCCGATGTTGCCCGTGATTCAGATCAGACAAACAGGAATGACTAATTTAAATGGTGGGCTGACCTTTTGAAAGCTTCAGTCTAATTAACCTTTTCCCGCACGCGCAGGTACTTTATGGGGAAGTGGAGCACGAGAGGCGAGCGGCTGACCGGCCTCGAGGAAGGCTTGGTTCTAATCACACATCCACACAACACACACACACACAAATGTGCGTGCACTAGTTTGCGAAAACGCTGAATGAGGGGAATGATACCAAGAAAAATCCAACAGGGCGGCTAGAGCCAGCGCATCAGCAGATTATTTATTTCCTCATTAGAACTAAGCTCATCTGGATCTAATGTGTGAAGCCGTCGGGGGAGGGAAAAAAAAATTAGAAAAAAAACACAACAAAGTGGGGAGCTTACGTCTTGACACAAAATGCTGGTGCGCAAGGGAGCAATGACAGATTAATGACTGGAAATGGGCGAGAAAAGTAGGGTAACAAAAGACACACAAACACACACAAACACGAGAGGAAATATTCCTAGATGTGCTCCACTGTCAACACTCTCACTTTGTCCCGGGGCAGGACAAAGACAGTGTCTTCCAAAGCGCAGCTCAACTCACATCGTCACAATGTTTCCGCCATGCAACATGTCTAACACGAGGCACTAAGAGCAATGCAATAAGCAAAGCAGCTGATGGACCAAAAACTCAGACAGGTTTGTCCCAGGTAGAGACCAGATTTGGGTTTATTATGCTCCTGCGTTGTTGTGGTGTCTTTGGATCTGTGTGACATGGCGTTTTAAGCCACACGGGCTCCCCATCAGCGAAGATCAAACGGTGTATCGTAATCACTGCTGGAGAAAATTGTTGTCAAGGAGGAGAGGCAGGGTGGGAAGAACGGTTCTGGACCGAGTGGGGGAGAGAACGCGTTCAGTGTCAACATGAGCGAGAATATCAAAGAGAAGCGGCTCATTAAATGAGTGGCACATTATCTTCCTGCCAGACTACTTCCATCTCTGTTTGGGTCTGTTTTGAAAAATCATATCCGACAAAGTGTGGCATGGTTTGCCACCTTGCCTTGATCCTCACCTTTAAGTGTGGACAGAGGTACAGGGCACGACAGGAAACTAAATTAGCTCCAGCTGAAGGAAATATGGCCGCACGCCGTAAGTGAAGGATTTAAAAATGTGGAACGGTGGATGATATGCGTTGTGTGCACAGATCAGCAGTAAACCTTTCACTCTGCTCACCCAATTAATGGCTCAGCTCGCATGCCAAGTAGGCGCACAATCAAGCCTTTATTCTTCTCTCAGCCATTATATAATTAAATCTAGAGTCAACTCACTCGGCGGGACAATAATTTACGAGAAAAGGGTTGAGGAATGCGGAGAGAGGGCGGGAGAAAAAAAGTTTGTGCATGATCTGTTCGATGAAAATTAATCAAAGGAAGAGACTAGCACGCCAAAATGGAGCACGGGGGTGTGTGTGGCGACGTCTTGTGTCTCAAAGAAAAACCTCATAGTGCACTGAAGCGCTCCAAAATCATATCTTTAAATCTCAACAGTGAGCTGGCAGAGGGGGATTATTTATGTATTTGTTGCTGAGGACGGACAACGTCTCACCTGCTAAAAAGGGGTTCCGATCGGGGGTCAGAGTGAGTGTCCCTGTCCCACTTACACCACAGGCTCTTGTTCTTTAGCACTATCAACACAGTTCCCTCTGCCTTGCCCTCCCTTGCCATAATAAACAGATTATCCGAAGTGGGTTATCAGCTGTCATCTCGAAGCGAGCGGCCGCATCAGATGCTGTGAGCGCGAGCGCATTTCAGGACAGTCGCTGTGTGGCTCAAGCGGGCGGACGCCGGTGTTCCTACCAAGCTTGGAATGAGCCCGAGGAGGGGGCTCGCTAATCCTATCATTCTACACCATTCATCGCCAATCCACTTGGCTCTCAGCGTTTTACTCAACGGGCAATTTGTGGCCTCCCTGCTGGATCGCCTTGAAGCCAGTGTGTTATGACTACAAAACACTTCCAGGGACGCCTGGGATTCAGAGACGGAGGCCACTAGATGTAGACTGTGACCCTGTCTCTATAGCCACTGACAGCTGCTAGCCCACAGCGTGCCGCCAGAAATAGCTTAATGACAGACGCTTTCCGAAAGCATCAAATTGTGGCCTGTCATGGTCATATTAGAAAAACACATCTCCCCTACACAATCATTACTCAACACCAAAGCACCTCCCTCCATCTTAAATACACCGCGTACCCCTGAGACACTAGTCTTTGTTGTTTCCCGTCTCAATAGCTGGGCGGAAGAACGGGCAAGTAGGGGGAGAGACCCCTCCAAAAGAAAACAAAAGCAGTCAATGAGATGATGCACCACGAAGCCAGGCCAAAAACAAAGCTATGCTGGATGACACAATGATGATATTTTAGGGATAACATGGCTATTCCTCTGCTCTGAAGGTCACAGTCTAAAGGGTGGATAATGTGGTCTCTGAAACCAAACAGAGGCCAGGGCTGAATGGCTTCCAGATGGTGGCGTCCCCCTCCATACAGTCCGTCTGTCTGCGTTTTTCTGCCTGACAGATGCCGTGCTAGCTTCCAGGGACGAATCTGAGCGGCGTTCCATGACGACCCCAGACAAGGGACTTGCATGAGGCATGGTCTCCGTTCTGAGGACTCCGCCATATCATTCTCTTAAGACAGGGGCTCCTCCCGCCAACGCCCCCCCACTCTCCCTCGCTCCTCACAGGCACAACAAGAAAATTATCCTTGTTTCATACATACTGTTCACACACACGCTGTCATTTTAGAGAATCTATTGCTGCCTTTCAGTGTCACCTCCACATACAAACACAAACATTTCTGCTCGGGGTTTATCATTTGGAAAATTCATTCAAATGTTTCCCAATATGAAGACATTATGTCTATTCATTTACCCATTACAAAATCATCACATCTTGTAGGTCATGGTTGATTGCAGCTACAGTGCCAGTTCCTTCCAGTTTCAGTTTTTGTTCAGTCCCAAACACGCTTCTCTCTTCTTTCTCTGCCGAGTTCCATCCTCAAAGTTCGTCCTCACTGCTGTGGAAATGTAGTTGCAAGCCTGAATTCACTGGCAATCTCAAAACTGTCGTGGTTTGTTGACATTCTTCAGCACCCTAATGCTCAGGCACTGTAGGAGTGTTCCGACACAACGGGAGCTTCCAAAAATTAGTTTGCGCTGCTTAAGCCTTAATTACTCTCAAATATCTGCTGCCTATGGAGAGAAGTAAACAACCTGCTGCTGCTGTCTGATAAAGACACATTTTCAGATTGCAACCTTAGTTTTAATTCTATTACATGGGCAGTCCTGAACATCTCTCAGCTGTCACGTAACATATCGAGGTCCAGAAACAGACTTCACTCAGGTATTACTCAAAGGAGTAATTTCCCTTTAATCTAATATCTCAAAATCTCAAAATATATGTATATCAAAATATCAAAATATCAAAATAACATCAAAATAACTACTAATAAATAATTGAATAATAATAAGTATGACTGCAGCAGCTGTGTCTGTCCTAACATTTGCTGTACACTTAAAGAATGATAGCTACACTTGTTTTGACCTCTGATGGTGGCTTCTGGGTGCAGGAGAAAAAGATAACGTGCAAAATTTCAAAAGGATGAGGGAGCTAGTGGACAACGTGCTGCTCATCATCTGTTGGCTGAAACTGGGTTCACAGGGCGTGCAGCTCACAGGGCTCCCGTGTGTGACGTTTCAGCGGGTTAGAGGCGATACAAAACTTCTTGGCTGTGCGGCCGGCTGCGGGCCAGGAGGCTGAGCTGGCCTGCGCTGCCTGCCATGGCTACAAAATAAAATCAAATAAAAAAGCCGCCAGAGGATTGATCCATCCGGGCAGAGAAGACAGAAGCAAACAGTCTCACCAGCAGAGACACATTTGCATATGCCGGTGAAGATGAACTCGAGCATTCACACAGAGAAAGAGCCACATTAAACCATTACCATTACCGGGAGGCAAAACTTGCCAAGAAAATTCAGATTTTGGTGTAGCAGCTACGATCCAAACTACCTGATGTTCATCCAGAGATGGAGCAAGAATGTTGAAGCCTCGTGTGTTCCATGTCCTTCTTGACTACAGTATGGGGGTTAAACAGGAGATTTCTTGGCTCAAGTTGATCGTCATTTTTCATCTGAGGGCTTACTCACAGATAGACTTGGAACAAATCCTCTACGGCTTGGAGTGCGAGTCCCAAACAATAACATAAACGGGAGGCCTTTTCTTGTCAGCCAGTCAAGAGAGGAGATCATTTCATGTAGCGATTACTACTACAGACACAAATCTAACAAATCTAAAATCTAAGAAGCTACTGCCTGATTTAGATGGTCAATCACTCAACAGTTCCGCGAAACAATGTATGAGTACACACAGGTATTTATGAAAGCTGTTACATCTAAAGGTTTGTATTTTATTTGTAAGTTATCATAATGTAAGAATACATCCTGGAAATAGCGCTCCACCACATTACAATAAAACACCTTGGCTCGTGGTAAAGTTCCTCTCTGTCCTCTTCTCTGCCTGGCTGTAAATCGCTGCAACATCACTTCGAGAGACGAGAAGCTGTTTTCTAATTTCTCACTCCTGGGAGTCCTCGTAAACATTCAATCACATCAGTCGGGCTGCCCTCAGGTATGGCAGATGCATTTTTCACCACCCCGTCTTGACATGTAACAGGGACGAGAGCAGTTTTGATGTGCAGGCTGTGGTGGCTCTCTGCTTTCTTAGCCCGAAGGCTGGCTTAGGGCTGCACGACACAAGGATTAACCACCAAGCCTGGCTTCTTTTTAATCTTTCAAGCTCAAGTTTACTTTGCGTTGGGCTTTGTTTTGACTTGTATTCCTGTGTAAAGCCCTGGAATCCCCATTAGAGCGCCAGGAGTCGAGGATTCACATCTGCCCCCCCGAGCACACAAACACACACACACACACACACACACACACACTCACATACACACACATGCACATGCACACACAAGGTAGACAACTTGGCAGGGTGCCTGCCTGAAAAGGGCCTTCTTGTTTTTCCTCACAGTGAAAAGCTCATGGTAGAACCCTTTGAGAGGAGTCAAAGTGAGATTAAAGCTGATCTGCTAAACCAAAACTTGGACTTGGCAGTCCTTGCGATGAAACCACAAGCGTCTCCAAGCAGAGGACTTGGAATTAGAGCGAGGGCCGTGTGCCTCTGCTCAAGGATACAACGTTCATTGTTCGCTGCTGGGATAACCTTTCAGACACAGCTATTGCTCGGAACTATTCATACACGCAGCTTCATTCAAAGGAATGTCGCCGTCGTGCGGCTTGCACACTGGAAATTGCAACAGAAGTAATAGTTACGGTCCAGTAGGTGGCGGCGATAGAAAAGAAATGGAGGTCAACTGCCAAAAAAGAAGAAAAAAAACCATGCTGAAAATATACCTCGACACATTGGTGGACATTTCTTTCCAGCCAGGGCGACAAGGACGCATATTTGCAACGCATTTCTGCCGTTGTACAGCAATGCGGTTAATCATCAGTGCAAAGCGATGATAAAATGTGCTCCCACAATGTTCTTCACACTCATGCTCACACAGAAATTCATATTTGATGTGAACTATTAAGTATCTAAAAATCTACACCTCCAGGGAAAAACACACTCAACACGTAGCACAGACCACATGATTGATGGAGTGGCTTAAGGCTTAAATTAGCGGTACACGCTGCTGTATCCTGAGCATCGATTCCTGCTCCCATTCACACAAGGTCCCGCGCTGGGAAGAGCTGCATGTGTGAAAGAGTCTCAAGTGCTCTTCCATTTTAAGTCCAGGTTAGGGGGAATGAGACAAGTTTCTTGTCCTTGCAATGAGACTAAACCAAACGCCTGCTGCTGAGATAATGTAGAGACACGAGTTTATCCTCCAAGGCCAGTCAATCACAGCGCCCTGTGTTTTCACCGAAGCTACGGCAACACACTGCAGCTGTACAAATACATTAGACAGGATTCAGCAAGCTCCCAGTAAAAACACAAACGCCGCCTCTTATAAATACTAGAATCATTGAATAAATAAATCAAGAGATAAACCTACGCTTAGTCGCTCTTTGGAATGTGGCAGAGACAAAACAAGACTGGGGCATCCGTAGGTGAAACCGGAGAAATTGAGGCAGGGAACAGGGGTTGGGGACAAGTGGGAGGGAGGCTTATGTGGTTATTTCTCCCCTCTGATCCTACTGACACCTGATAACTCCCAAGTAGACCTTCGTCAGGCCCACAGCCAGAAGAAGTCAACCCTGCTATTTGTGCAATCGACACTCTGGACAGATGTCACTCATCACGTCCTCCTCGGGTGCTCATGAAAGTCAAAAGTTCAGCCGGCTTAATTCTGACACAACACTCAGATACTTTACATAAGCGCTTCAATCAGCTGGCTTTACAATCCATTTAATTGCTACCTGAAGGTGTCTGTGACACTTGAAATAATTCATCACCAGCTCAGGAATTTGTCACAGTCTCCGATAATAACGCTCATGCGTGGCATCTCCATCTGATGTAAGCACTGGCATTGATTGCCATTTGATGAGGCTGCGGGGGCAGCGGGCCCAAGCTGGAAATCTGATTTGTGGCTATACGGTGCGATACTGACTTGTTTACCCTCTGTGGGCCGAGCAAATCCATACATCATGTGGAGCAGACTGAAGCATACGGAGCAGATCGGTGCTGCAGGAGGATGTGACAGTGTGTGAATGATCTGCTGCTGCCAGCTGTGTCTCGCCTCGGCATTGTCTTTTCGAAAACGTTTGCGATTCAGCCACAGTCCGTTATTACTTCGACGGTAGTTTGAGGATAGGGGAAGTTTGGGAAGTGGCGCAGCTGCAGACACACATGCAACCATCGGAGCGGCAACGTTTGACACGAAGCAGCTACTTCACCAACGCGACAGTTAACCAAAGTACGAGATGGTTGGCCGGTGGTGGATACAGAGCCGTGCTTTTAATGTATCCCCGAGCCTCAGGGGCCAGCATGAAAGGGGCTCATTTCACATGCAACGTCGTTGTTTTGTTGTCGTTTTCTGTTGCATTTGTTTAACTAAAGAAGATTAAGGCTTTTCTTTGACAATATCTAAACGGAAAGATTCTAAATCCCTTTGGTCTTGTATCTCCTCCAAATTTCCGACAGCATTCAAAAGGAGCGCTGCTGACTTGGATGCTTACTCTTTGGTAAATAGCAGAGAGGCTTAAAACCTTTCATGTTGCGCAGAGGGGAGACATATTCCCCGTCCGTGGATGGGTCCGGGTGCGAGACTGTACTCACCACAGTGCTTAAGCCTTGCTCTTTCATCAGCCTGAGGGAGTTCTGGTAGCAGGAGGTGAGGTCATTGGTCTCCGTGGTGCCCACATGACCTCTGGCAACAGGGCCCACAGTATGGATCACATCTGTTGGGAGGGAGACGACACAGAAATATCATTTCAACATGGCCCCCCTCCAGCCTGATTACACATTTAGTTTCTGGCGTAGTTCGAGATCTTATCGACGACTGATTTTCAGTCATTGTACTCAGTGCCTGCACGATAAAAATTTTACACTCCAGCATGTGGCGCAAAGAGGCTCTGAGTGAAAAGAGTTGAGATTTGCTAAGGAATGGCGAGACTTGCACAGGAATAGCGAGGGGTCCCTCTATGGTTTGCGTGACCCAGATGGAAACAATGCCGGGATGACACCAATCATGTGATGACTGGAAAACATCCGAGGGATATAGAATGATTCTCTTGCTGGCTTTCTAGCAGAAACTACAAGTCCTCAAGATATGTCGGGGCACAACATGGAGAGCCGCAGGGTGTTTCTTGTGTTCTTCTCCGAGGCGCTATACAGTATCGTGTTTTGGGCTCTGTCAAAGGGTTTGGCGAGCTCTGCCTGGCTGAGAGGAGACAGTTGTAGACAGTGATGGAGGACTCACAGGAGCTGCTGCTGACGTGAAGATTCCATCTAGTGGCTATTGTAGAAGCAGTATGAGGTGAAAAACTACGAAAAACAGCCGGGCCTAAAGACAGAAAAGCCCACGCCGCGGCCGACTGTGCCGCTCAGCAGCGGAGTCGAAGTTTTCACAATCTGCAAAATCGCTATTGGTTTGTCTTCACAATGGGACAATGGGGAGAACATCCTCAGCCCACTGCCTCAAATGAATGCATTTATTCAGTAAATGAAACAGCAGCCGAGATAGAAAATCAATTACGCGATTCTTTTATGCCATCTATTCAAATGTTCATATCTTTCCCCGTGCTCGCTTTTTGTACGCGCGGTGATGTCTCCCCCTGTCAATCACTGGCCTCCTCGTCTGGCCTGGCTAGACAGAGGAATGCTGCTCCTTAATTGAATTATGGGAGTGATGACAGGAAAATAAGAGAATGTAAGCACTGACTTGACAGAAACATAATCGTCCACATTCCACTGTATACCCAATGGTCCTCTACGTCTTAGGACATGAAGGGTGAACATCAGGGCCTAGAGCAAGCAGGACTAGAGCACATGTAATTTTTTTTTGTTTGTATAAGACTATTGTACATTGTAATCTTTTAGCATTTATAGTGTGCAGGTGTGATGGAAAATCTACTCTGGGGATTCGACATGCTTGAATTCCAAATGATTTACTGAATCTTATGTCAGTGAGCTCCATAGTCTCTGGCCACGGCCCCGTTCTTTGGACCTCCTCCACAGATCTAAACCATGGTGATGACGGAGGAGCGAGGAGGCGGGGCGGCCATCGGGGCAGGAATACAGGGGCTAACTTCGACGAGTACCGTTTAAACAGGTGAACCAGCGGGGGACTGCATGGGGAAGGAACAAACCATGCTGCAGCTACGCTGCTGACACCTGCAGGCGCTAATCTGATTGGTGAGGGTAATGAATGGATGTGCTGAGAAATGAGAGTGTGTTCTAGGAGGGGGCGGTTACCGGGTGGAGAGAGACTAAAATGGCATCAAGGCTAACAAGTCTCTTTAGCAGAACTCACCCCAAAAGGCTACACGTCAAAGCAAGAGCCTCTGTATCTCTGATAGGACTCTATATTCCTATTTGAATGCAAAGTCACCTAAAATAGAAGTTCACTACCGGCATCGTGAGAATATTGTTGATGTTTGCTTTTGAAACACATCTATGTATTTAACAAACAGCTCTTAATTATATCCAAAGGTCTTGTTTGGTCGCAATGTATAAATCTCAATTTGTGGTGAGAGATAAACAGTCATTAATTTGCATTTAAGATGTTAAACACCCACTTTGCCTCACTAAAAATGTAGAAACAGAGCACAGCAGCACGGTGGCTGCAAAGTCACCTCCTGTGTTTTCCCTTACACCTCTCCTCACCATTTACTCTTAATATAAAACACTTATCCCCACTTTCACACTGAATAAATGTTATGTTACATTACGTGTCTTCATGACCATAAATCATTTATAGATTAAATTTAGTCCTCAGTTGTGTCTCTGCTTGCTTAATAGGTCAGGATGATAAAATGCGCAGGGAGTCATCCAGCGGCGTTGGCGGCTGTTGAGGAAGAAGGGGTGCGAGCTGGTGTAAAGGAGAGGGAGAAACACAGACTCTGAGCTAAACACAGTTTCTATTGTAATGAGAGTGGAGCTGTCTCAAGTATTTTCTGCTTTTCTTTTCTTTTTTCCCCTCTTTCTTTTCCAAAATAACGGGGCAGGACTTGCACAGCACGACGTGTGGTGATAACGGTCGCACGTGGTAAGTTGTTTTCCCTGCATAATTCATGACGTTACACACGACAAGAACAGCAACATGCCAATTAGAGTGTGGGTAAGCGCCAAAAACTAGACTACTGGTGAATTCATGAAATTTTAAACAGTCCTTATCTCACCAGTGCCCGTGTCTGCGCTCATATCCTCCACACTTCCACATCAAATAAATATTTATGCGGCCGTGTTTGTGCGGAAGGTGAAAGACACGTTTCACTTTGTAACAAAAGTGAGATA
>OMPJ01016724.1:0-10205 GCA_900312935.1 Carapus acus
AGCTGATGGATTGATGGATGGATGGGTGGATGGATGGAGGGATGGTGGGCAAGAGGAAGGAAACGAAGTGGGAAGTGAAAGAGGAGCAGATAGATAGATAGACAGACAGACAGATAGATAGATAGATAGATAGATAGATAGATAGATAGATAGATAGATAGATAGATAGATAGATAGATAGATAGACAGAGGGGCGGACGCACAGACACAGACAGGCAGACAGATAGATAGATAGATAGATAGATAGATAGATAGATAGATAGATAGATAGATAGATAGATAGATAGATAGATAGATAGATAGATAGATAGATAGATAGATAGATAGATAGATAGGGGCTGTCAATAATTCAGTGAGCAATCCGACCTCCCGCTGGGTCCACAAGTAGCGCCATCACGCGGTAAAGCTTTTCCGGCCCTTTTAATGGAACTTTTTACTAGCTGACTTGGCGTCATTCTGCTGACTAATGTTCTCTTTAATAAATAAGCAGGTTTGAGGAAATAAACAACGACGTGGCCCACACTGACATTTCAATCCATCTATCGCTGCAGCGTATTCAGGAAAATGCGGTTCGGAGAACCGCTGAGCTCCAGAAATCGACGATTGCAACAAATCCAAACCAAGCCGGTGCCAGCACGTCCCTGGACTCTGCAGCAAACCGAAGGTTTCGCTGAAGTTTTCATATGTGATTATGACACACTTTTATTCGCCTCCAATATGAAGTAACTAGCCCAGATTTCCCCCAGTCCTCGTTTTTAATACCATCCAGCACCTCATACATGAATAACTGGTACCAACTGTTTCAGAGTAATAACAGTCACGCACACTCTCCATCAATATGAATGTTGGACAACCTTTATGTATCAATTCACTTCTCCTGCAGGACTGAACAAAAATACTTCTCTAAAGAAAAAGCTGTACCACACAGAGGCACAGAGAAGGGGCTAGAATTGATCCAGCCACATCCTGTCTTCTTGAAAACATTCTGCTTTGTCAAAAACAGGGCCCTCAGCAACCCCCTAAGAATAGAGCCATTCCCAAACCTTATCTTATCCCTATCCCTAACCCCAACCCAAGCCCTGACCGAAATTAAATCCGGGAACTTGGTGCATTGGCAAAAACCCGAAGACGACTAACAAATCATCTGGTTACCAGCCTCCTCTCTTTTGCTGCTTTATCCTGACTGATCCTATCTTGTGCCTCATCTCCTGCAGTGTAGGTAATGAAACATAACAGTCTAAGGAAGGTTCAAGGTTCTTTTTGGATTCCGAAAAGGTTTCAGCATTGTCAACGCAGGAGGTGCTGCAGCCCGAGTGTCCCACAGGTGGACGACAAGGAGCAGGAAGAAGAGATGCTCTCGGCTTGGCTCACTAAATGATGCCCTATGGGAGGAGGACACCTGAGAGTCACTTTCTGCTCACATTCGGAGTTCATGGTCCCGACTGCTGAAACGGTTGTGGTCAAATACCACAGACATCGGCTGACGGCTGACAAACATCAGGCATTGTGGGAGAACGGGAGTCCCGACCCATGCTGGTGTTTCGTCATTTCGCGAGAGATAAGTGCTCCCGAAAGGATTTGAAAATGTCTAAGTCGACAAGGTAACATTTAGAAAGTAGAGATGCAGCCATGTTGGTTGGCCGCATCTTCGCAAGTGTTTGTGGAGTTATTTCCTGAAGAAATGTCATTCTTCAACCCTCAGAATCCTGCACAAAATAAGAGTTGTAAGTACTAAATGGATCCCAGTGGAACGTTGTTGTCACACTTGCTCCAGTTCCAGGATATAATGAAGCAAAACAACAGGTAAAAATGCATATGTAGGTTGAGCCGCAAAGAGAAATATATTGGAGAATAAATCAGCTAACAACAGGCTGGTGCTAACAACAGGCTGGTGCTAATTTGTCATTGCATCAAATGTTTGTGTGAGAGTGTAAGAGACAGACAACGTGTGGGAGTCACTGTTGAACCAGAGGACAGAGACGGATGCCAAAAGGTTGCCAGGTTGCAAATAGTTATTGGAATGGTAAAGGTTGCTGTTTCAAACTATGACAATGTCCTTGAGCGAAAATTCCAGATCCTTGATGACCAACCCATCACTGTACTGACAGTTACTACTAAAGGACAGTTACTACCAAAGTCCCCCTCTGCGGGGGACTGTGTCTGGGAACACGATGCCGAGGTGCCCTTGGCCAAGGCACCAATCCCTGTATGTACTGTATGTGAGCACAACAGAATAATGGAGTAATTTATGGGAGATGAATACACAGAGTCTTTCTTTCTTCTCTGCGGGCCAGTACTGCTGAAACAACAAGGACAGAGCAAGTGCCACAACAAGAGTGGGTGAGGTGCATATGTAAGAACACACACACACACACACACACACACACACACACACACACACACATACATACGTACATACTGTCTTTTGCTGCGCTCCAGGCTACCAGTTAAAAGTGGGCGGGGCTACGGCCAAACCTGTGAACTAACAGTCACGACTTTGAACTCAATTGTGCTCCAACCTCCACGTTAGATGTCACGCACTGTATTTTTTGAACCTAAAGATGACGTACCAATAGAAGATGGTGGTGCATGTAACAGTTTGAGGTCGTGACTCATGAATCTCGAACTCATAAATTACCAGTTACGAGTAGCCGGGAACGCGGCATTTGTATATGTGTACGTGAATGTACTATCTGTCGTAGTGAATATGAGGAAATGCGTACAGTAATTCCTCGCTATATTGCGGTTCACTCATCACAGTCTCACTACATTGCGGATTTTCCTTAATGCCCAATGTGTATTTATCGGTGTATCGCGGTTTCCTCAGTACATTGCTGGTTCCTGCAGCTGATCCAAATTATTTAGATTTAGAAAATTTGATACCTGCTTATGGTAAAAAGCATTTTTTTAGCCTATCCGTACAAAAATACTAAAAATACAGCACAGTGCCCGCAACATAGCTTTGAGCATCCCGTACTATTAAGTTCACCCTCTGCGTACGCATCTGCAGCATCTTTGTCTGAGTTGTGGAGCGTTATTTGGACTATTTGTGTAAAATTGTAACTTCATTGAAACCCCTAGACTGCCGCCAAAATGTCCTGCACCTTTTAAGCCCTTTGGCAGTGACTCCAATACGATAGCCAAGAAGGTGAAACTTCTACAAAAGGTTTACAAGAGTGTTTAAGAGTGCGTGGAGGCTTATGAGAACATTGATTTGTAAAAGAACATGACAATACAGTACTGTACACTGATGATTCACTTTAATCAATTCTGTTTGTACTCCGCAGATTTTCACCTATCGAGTGTGGCTCTGCAATAGGTGAGGCATTACTGTTCCTAAAATTCACATCGAACCTCTCAAACACAGCTGGGGGGTGGGTGTGAGTGTGGTGGGGGATAAGCGATGATTCTCTCACTTCTGACATCAGTTTGCCCGCCTGCACCGCTGCAGCTGGTAGGTTGCTCTCGCTTTTTGTCTTTGTCCCTTGCCAGTGTTATTTATGATGCCCAATGCTACTGGAGGCCAAATAAGTCATGGAGTCATGATCCAAGCCACTGTAAGATCATTACAAAAAGTCAGCGGTGTCAGCTGGTGGTGATTATCCCGAGCAGTAATCACAGAGGAACCACAATCAATGAAACAATCAAGCTGGAAACAAAGCTTGTTTGGTGCCGTTACAGAACAGTGCAGCATGGCTTTATCTGGATGTATCGAACAAACAATTATTTCTTTACTGCATTTTATGGGGTGTGACAAGAAGGTTTATGAGTGGTTGTTACAGTGTTATAACTAATCTGTCCCACCTTTGTTCCATCTTAATTAAAGTCTGCCAGTGTGCCAATCGCCAATGAGTCTGGCAGAGCGTCAGGAGAATTATTTGAAGCTTTATGTCAACTGTGGCGCGTCTCTGCAGTCTCCTGTGTTTGTGCTGGAGAGGAGCATTTTGTTTTGACAGCAGACTGTCTTTGTGACGGGAGGGAGCAGAGTTCATTGAGAGGCATAATAGCGAAAATATTTTCTCGGCACAACCATCACAGCGTCTGCTTCGGTGTTAATGCTCACTTCATTCGGTCCTAGACAGCATCAATGGGAAATGTCTCTGGAATGCATGTTAAAACACACGTTTGTTCCCTCTATTATATCCCAGCGGTCATCGTCAGAGTGTTAAAGAAAGAAGAAAAAAAAACAAAGAAGATGGAACTTGAATGTCAGGCACACTACAGATATATATTCTGTAGGAGAGTGTGTGAGCCAGATCATATGTTTCACGTGGGAAAAATCTAAATCTAATATTTAGATTTACCATGTCTAAATATTTCATACACGATATATAATTTACATCATATTAATCCACATCATATTACTTCCACTTAATGGGATGAAAAATGTCAATATTGTTTAAGTGAAGATTTTAGTGCACACTTATTCCCTATACTTAATAACTTTGATGACTGTGACATAAACAAATAACATCCACAAACAGTGGAATCCCTTGTATTGTTGTTACGTCTACATACACATTGACACATACATTAACACACTACATACACATTACACATTGAAATACTCAACCTGGCCTCACGTGCACTTCAAAAGATCATATCCCGTCCAATCCTGATACCTTGTACTAACCACACCATGAATACAAGGTTAATGAAAAATAATGAAGAGGACAAATTGTGGTCTGAATGTGTCATAAGTCAACGATGTTTCATTTGATAATTACACTCGTACAAAAGTGTCGTAAGAGAGGATGAATCTCTGACCTTGTGTTAGTTTGATTACAGTGGATGTAATCTCAACCAGGAACTATAAAAGTTTTGGACTGCATGAACAGCGGACAGACCAGGAGAATATTCAAATGAGGTCAACAAGTCCAATCAAATGGATGCTGCATACCTTAGCAATTGTGTCTGGTGTTTTTTTTTTCTCCTCATGAGTCTTATCCATCTATTTTGGCGGCTAAGAGGTAATCAAGTTGGTCCACCCAAACTTTTAACACCAAACACTGTGTCAATCAACAGTCGAAGTCTATGCAGGAATTCATTCTATAAAGAGAACGTTGACGATCGCAACTTCATTTGACTGTGTCCCAGCAGGGACACGCGGCACAGAATCGGCATTGTGCAACACTTCACTGCTGTGCTGTTTCAGCGGAGAAAACTCCTAATACAGTATACTGCTGAGTACAACACAAGCGTTTCTGGCTGAGTTTCCCGCGTTACACACATTAAGGCGATCTGTCCTGGGGAAACATCTGTGGTAAGTCTTTTTAAGGATATTGTTTTCCCTTGGGCAGAAGGTGGACAATGTCAAAATGACAGAATAAAATGGATGTTTTAGAAGATGAGGATTTGTCCTCTTAGTGACTCCTACCATTACTGCAAAGTGAATGAGCAGCGGCAGCACCTCTGTGTGGATCATATTTACACTTTATGGTGCTTGGGGGAGGTGAACCCCTACATGTAGGCGCTCTGAGTCAAGCCTGTGGGACAGAGTCCTGATAAAAACAATAATATCACGGGCAGATACGATCGCACCAATGCATTAAATCATCGCATTTCTACAACTTAACAAAGGAAGAGACCGAGCTACATGAAAAATACAGCAATAACCTCATTGCCTTGACAACAACTTCTATAGCTTCCACACCCTCCTCCCTCCTCCCCATACACACACACACACACGCCAGGATACAGAGCAATACCTTGTATGGCGGCTTCAACATCACCAACATCTTTATGGTCTCCACTTATCTGGAGGAGACAGAGAAGGCTCCACAAGCCCTATATGTCTAAGAAGCACCACAGAAGTCATCCGTGAAATTTACTGCAGGAAGATACAGTGTTGTTGCTGTAAACACTCAGGTGGTTCCAGCACCATCCGGGGTAAATAATAACATCCGTACTCATTTTGCTTAGATACGTTTTCCCTCCCAGCGCTGTGAATATGGAAGAGATTCAGATAAATGTAAAGTTATTAACAAACCTAAAATTCTCGCGCTCTCATCTGTGGTCATCATCTCTCACTGAGTTACTCTCGTTTGCACAGAACACAGCAAATCGTGTATCAAATCTGTAAATTAGTATTAGACAGCAACACAATCGTCAATGGTCCACACACGCTTTATCACGTATTGTGCCTTTGAATCCTGTCACGCTCATTCATGCACCAGGAGACATTTTAATGACTTCAAATCTGATGTTACATTTCCTCCTCAGCGCATCAAAACATTTTCCATCCCACACATTCCGCGTCAAACTAAGCCGGCTGTCTGAATGTAAATCAGAGCGATCTTTCCACCGACGTCCCCGGTCACTGAAATCCGCACAATTCCTGTGAGATTCTGCACTGTGGCTCTGTTTGTTAAATATGTCAGAGGCAATGTTAACAATGCGATCCCCCCTGCGAGCAAAGGGGAGCCTCCCCGAGCACACAGGATCACAGCCTTGAAATGCTATATGGAGCTAAATGTGAGCGAAGAGCACAAATGTCAGAGCTCTCCGGAGAGGGGAGTGGATGCGGCCTAGCTTAGAGAAAAGAACAATAGAATCTCGTTCAGGACCACAGACAGCTCCCGGGTGGTTCGACCAACAGCTCCTCATAATACAGTAGGAAAATCCATTTACGCCTGCAAATATTATCCATCTTTCATGGTTTCTATGATTTCTTCCTTTTTCATGGCACAATGCACTACAGAACATGGTATGTTCCAACGAGGTCCATTCCAGAAATGAAAGCAAAATGTGATTTTTTTTGTGTACATTGAGGTTGGAGGCTGACTACATGGTTGTATTTACTCTCTTATTTCCTCTTGGGGAGCTCATGGATGCAATCTATACTTAACTTTCTACACACTGACACAGGGATACGGTAAGTGTTTGGACTTCAGATGAGCATTAAGCAATCCCAGGCAAGAAATTGCGCATCACAGACCCCATGAACTGGAGAGGAGGATCTGTAGAGCCTCTTGCACTTCAATTTCACCTTGGTGTAGCATATATTTCTAAACTTGCACACCTACACATGATGTTTTATGGTAACACAGCTGATCTGTCCCATTGTGCCAGATTCGTAAATAACATATGAGCCAGCAAGTTGTGTTCTTGTCTTCGGTCCAAGTTTAAGCTTCCACTTCCAACATGTGCTCACCGAGTTGCACAATCAGCACAATGACTTGTAGTGATTGCTGAGGTGAAACGACAACACACTGTTGTTTGCAGCCGTAATGACACAGAAAGATAATCCAATTCCAAAGTTAACAGCAAGGTTTGGATCTCTGGAATGATACAAAATAAAAGCGTAGCGCATCTGTGTGCTGAGTCCCACCACGCTGATAAGTGGAAACATGATATTGATAGAAGACGTCTTCTAGTAAAGCTGTCAGGCACAAGTTGAATAATGTCTCGTGGACAGAATGCAATCAGCTGCAAGCACTGTATCAGCACATACTCAAGGCTGCTGGATGTGTTTATCCGTGTTCATCCGCTCTGGACGAAGGAAATACATTTCCTCTGTCCCGTCTGCAGGCCCTATCCATTACAAAAAAGTCTGTCCGATTCTCTAAACACCATCACAAGGAAATGTAGATGATAGCAACTCAAGTAAAAAGCCGCTGCAATCTCACAGCAATATTGCAATTGCGACGTTAGGTGGTGACACTTAATTAAGTGAGCATCTACTACAGCGGAATATAGATTTTTTTTTTTTTTTTTTGGTGGGGGGTGGAGAACATGCAGCGTTGATGTGATTGTTTGTTCGAATTACTTCCAATTAGCGTCATCGTCACTGAAAGCATCGCAATTTGAATTAGCGATGGAGATAACAAATGTGTGGGAAGGGGAAAGGCGCATCATGAGGGGAGGAGAAGGAGCTGCTGATGGAGAGGAAACACAAATTCAAACTGCAGAATTACATGAAAGCCTGTGTCATGTAAGACAGAGATATTGACACTGAACTCAATTTGGGAAATCTGATAAACAGCCAACAAAAGCCTGCAAAAACTCAAGGCCGGGGCGACTATGTGGAGAAGCAAGGGGAAGCAGCAGGGGGTCCATTTCAGCGGGCAGGCGCTCGTGTAAGACAGCATGTCAGAGGCCATTTCCTCCTCGTAACATGTGATCAAGCATCCAGCTCTGTCAGCACTTCTCAGCAAAGACATGGAGACGGGATGGAAAGCACGAAGGAGCTCGGCTCCATTTTAAAATGTTGACGGGAAAGACCTAATAAAAGAACTCGCAGATTCTAATCCTCTAAAGTGACCATTAGGGAATCGATGCGCTGCCACGCACGAGCACACACAGACACAGATCCGCGAGTTCATGATCAGTTCATGACAACAATCGGATGCGGGGGAGAAATTTTCTGATTATTCACACAGGGTGCAGCACTGTAAGTCACACACTCATCACTCAACGGATCTAGCGCGCAGCCAGGGACAAGTCGAGCCTCTGTCAACGGGAAAAATTCATTCACACTGTAATATGGGCCATTAATTTTTTAATACGCATTATGTGGAATTTATTGACGTTTTCATTGCGTTCCTTATGGGAATCCATAAATTGAGTGCTGTGTACAAAGCACCCAATCTCTGCAGCCACTCCTCCAATTTCATTTGGGGGAAGCCTCTGAGTGTAAGAGGTGGGGAAAAAAGGAAAATATATTCTAAAAAAAAAAGAGAAAAAGGGGGATCGATTCTTCAATTGTCAGCAGGCCCAGGCGGCAGCAGGTAGGAGGTCGGCTGGACAGGAGGAGGAGAGCAAGAAGGACAAGGAGGATGGGATGGGAAAGAGGGGGGGTGGAGTCGTTCAAAATTCCACCGCACTACAATTTAAGGTGGACAGCACTGACTTTGCTCTTTAAAGGCACTTTGCTGGTCCTCAGGAGCGCTCCAGCGGCCGCGTAAAGCTTTATGTGGCTGAGGCGGGAGCTGTGCGAAGTGGATTTGCAATAAAGACCACTGGGGTGAAAAATTGGGAGTGGGTCACCTAATGTGTGTGATCAGCCTGCAGTCCTCCCTTCGTTTTTATTCTATTTTGAACTTTTGCCACCACGTACGTATAAAGAATTCGGATCACGGTGACAGAACAGACTGGACAGGACATGCTTTGCTTTAGTGGTCAGTCACGTGACAGCACAAACACAATAATACACTCTCAGCTCTGCATATTTTCATCATATTCAGCATTCAGTTCCATGCATGGGGTGTTTTTCCTGACACCAGCCTAATTTTGTCCAGTTATCTCAGGGTGTGTCAGGTGCCACCACAGGTCCTCTGTGCACAGTTTGAGAAACTCTCCTATTCTACTTATTTGTGGCACGCTGAAGTCCAGCAGAACATCCCAAACAAAGCAATCTGGCAGCTCTTGGAGCAGCTCACCAACTCACCATGTTGACTTCAGACACCATGTCTATGCTCGCCACGTCGATACTCATACCAACGGACACCGGAGGACCTTGGAAATACAAAAAAAAAACAGTGTTAAGTGTGCTTTTTCTTCGTTGTTTTTGTTGTTGTTGTTGACCAACACAACGTGGTCACTGTCTTCGTAGTGAGGGAGGATGCATATCTCACCTCCAAAGTCCGGGCGCAGGCGGATATCGTATCCTTTCAGCAGTTTGTCCACGGTCTCTTTGACGAAAGACATGTTTCCCGGTTCGTTGACTCTGGAAACATGAGACAAAAGACGCTAAATCGTCTTAAACAACAGCAACAACAATAACAACAACAGCAAGAAAAAGGGCGCAATTCAGCCTGCGTCTCCTCTCGGCTGAGGCGGCTCACCTCTGCGCACAGCACATCACCGCCACCATAAGGGGCAAGGAAACGTCAAAAAGCCCCGATTTTCGGGATCCCCACATCCCCGTGTGTGTGTGTGCTCCTCACCGGCACCTCCAACCGCGGACTGAAACGCTCCCAGCGAGCCCCTAAATCAGGTGAGGCTCGTTCCGCATCGTGTCGCCCGCGTTAACATGATTAAAGCGTCAGATGTGTCCCCGGCAGCCCGGGACATGGCAGCGCAGCGCGGCACACACACACACGCACGCACACACGCGAGTATGCAAGCACGCGCGCGCGCACAGACTGTTGCGTGTCTCCATCCTCCAGACGCACCGCGCCAACTATGTCAAACATCCACGTCGCACTTGCGGAGTAGGGGGGGTGGGATGGGGGACAAAAATAGAGACAATTCCACAGGTCCAC
>OMPJ01016725.1:0-10370 GCA_900312935.1 Carapus acus
GTGTGTATTGTCTGCTTGAGGGTCATGCCTTTTAGTGACTCTACTGTACATGACATTTCTGTTATGTTGCACGAATGCAAATATGCGGCTGGATTTGCTCTGGATCTTAAGCTCTGTTGACTCCACAGAGACTTAATAGACATGCTGGCACCCAAGAAGAGGGATAAAGCTACCAAATATTGAAATTATTGATAGATAGGTATGATTCATTTACATCATATATAATTATTTATTTCTCTTGAATAATATTCCAAGCATCACTCTCTGCAGAGCAGCATCAGCGTTATTCACATGAATTCCCTCAAATACACTTCTGATAACTCTTTGTTGGTCTCTTGGTTTCGGTTTCATCAACGTGGCATCCATGTCACGCAAAAATTATTCAGGCAGACTGTAAATCAATGGAAATAGGCTTTAGTTACAGCTTTTCAGCGATATGATCTGCACAGCTGAGATGGAATTCACAATAACAGGTGTATTGATTGTTGAGAGATTTTGCTTTATGATAGACTGTGACTTGGGACCCTGCCCCAAGGCATCTGTTGATAACACAAGAGTTATTGTCATTAAGAGTCATTGTGCACCGCTGAATCCAAACATGACTTCAATTTTTCTCAATCAGGTCAGGATTTTGTGCAAACCTTCTTTTCTGCAAACCAGTCTCAAGAAGGAATTGACAGCATTTTGTGATATTATGCGTTGATTTTAGTTAATACTTCTCAACCAAACAAGGTTTTAGAAGAAAAAAATCTTTTTGTATCGGAACATATCAATGAGATGGAGCAATCTTAGTCAATGCTGTCAGGAAGTTCTCCAAAGACAGGTATGGGAATTTCACTTCTACACAACATGGAAAAAAGCAGGAGCAGCTGCTTTATCCCCCTCATTTCACGTGCTAATGGCCATGAACTGATGAAACATCTCCCCCAATAAAATCTAAAGTGGCTGTGTGTTACATGGATGACAGTGTAAAAGGAGAGAGAAATACTGTATATGTCACATTTTGATAAATTTTCTCGTGCTTGTCCTGTGTCTCGTAGAATGAAAAGGTGAAGACAATATTTGATCTTTCCTGTTAGTGAGAGTTGTGATGACCCTAACTACTGCATAGCAACTATCCGTAATATCACTGTCATCATAAGAAGATCATACGCAGAATTTACAAGTGCTGCCACTCATATAACTATTCACTTTGCTACACTTCTTCATCCTCTTTAATCTCTTCTCTATTCACAAACTGCTCCTCCAAGATGTTTCCTGCACCATTCCTCCCTCTGTCCACACAAGGGGTCACCCATGCCATCTCCATGAGAACAAGGACAGCCGCGAGGGCAACTTCAGCCACCTGCGAGGCAGGTTCTAAAATGTGGGGAATAATTACCACTGACATTTAAGCATTCTCTTCACAAAGTACCACTGCTACGACAGTTATTATTATCATTATTATTAGTATTGAAGGACCCATTTCTATGTTAATGTATTTGAGGTTCCAAATTTGGCCAGTGGGTGTCCTCGTTGCCTTGATTGGTTGAGCCTCCACAACAGGGGTCGGCAACCCAAAATGTTGAAAGAGCCATATTGGACCAAAAAAGTAAAAAAAAAAAACTGTCTGGAGCCGCAAAAAAATTTAAAAGCCTTATATAAGCCTTAATAATGAATCAGATATTTATTCTTAACATTTTTACAGCATTGGAAAACGTTAAGGATCTTTGTGTCACATTTTTCCTCCCAGAAAAAACATATTAAAACAAAAAATTTACATTTTTCCCATTTTTATCCATTCACACATTTTTGAAAATTCCCCAGGGAGCCACTAGGGCGGCGCTCAAGAGCTGCATGCGGCTCCGGAGCCGCGGGTTGCCGACCCCTGCTCTACGAAGATAAGGAGCCTCCTGGTGAGCTGAAGGTGTTGCAAGGCAGGAGGGCCACACAGTTTTTCAACCGCTGCGCTCCGCCCCACTGCTCTCACATTGCTCGGCGAGCCAATTGAAGGGACTTTATAATCACTTGTTGGTGGATTAATGTGTAAGATCCAAACGTCGAGAAGTAAAGAAGGCATGCGGAAGCTGCTTGTTTCGCCATTTAAGACAGTGAAAGTGGTGTGGTAGCAAGTGGGCATGTGGATGAGGGTTTTGTTGCTGTTTGCAGTTTTTTGCAGCTGTTTGTTATTTTCAATTTAGAGATCGGGTATTTACGTTTGCTGTCCCCATTCCTCTGTGTCCGATTGTCACTCCGTCTCGCTCTATGTTTTCACGCTACGCCTGTTCATATGATTATTCAGACCCCGGCCTGACTTCTGGATTTCATCTTTTGGATTTTTGGTGTAAATACCTTTGCCTTCGAACTCGCATTGACTCGTCGTCTGCGTCTGACTCCTGAAGTCCCGTCTCCTGACACTTCATCCCTACGCATCAAGAAACAGAATAACCAATGAGACTCAACACACAGCCAAGCACTTTCTGTAGCATATTCAGCCGTTACTAAGTGCCATGAGCTGACAGTGTCAGTGTGTGTGTGTGTGTGTGTGTGTGTGTGTCTCCCTTGGAGACTTGATATCTGCTGTTGGACCACAACAGTAAACATCACATGGCTGAAGCTGCCCGCGCATTGGGATAACTATTTTAATTAACTGAATCAAAATGAATTGCCTCCTCTGAGTCTGACATTGAAATTCACACTTGCAGTCCGCAGGAGAGAATATCTCTGTGATTCAGACGTGTTGATTGGAATCGCGACGGAGGGCCGTGATTAGCTGACCTTGATGGGTAAACAGACAGTGTCGTGTCGGCAGTAGCTGATTGAAGGAGGGAAGAAAGGATGGATGGATGAAGGTGCACAGCACAGGCATCTTGAACCAGGGGTCAAGACGCGGCAAAATCCGTGTCGTCGTTGACTGCGGCCTGCGAGCGCTACCCTAGCTAGCCACCCCCCACTCCCCCGCTAATGACTTGCAGGCTGCTGATGGCAGCCAGCAATTGTATTTTGCCCTTGGTTCATTTGGGTTTGAGACCCTGTCTTACACTGGAAGATCTAAGTTTAAGTTTATTCAAGTGTGTGTGCGTATGTGTCAGTAAGGACAGTGCACAGAGTGTGACAGGACCCCCTGAAAAAAAGAAGTGAAGATGGATGATGGAGGAGAGGGGAAGAGGCAGCTTTCAGTTAAGACACACGCCCGCTGAGACCCATGGTTCCACAGGCAGACAAATGCCAGGAACGCCAAGACAGACACCGTGATGTGAAGCACCCAGACCAGGACCAGCAAGATAAGAAATATTATACTTACAGATGTGATTCCTGCATCACTTTATCCAAACTTTGACAAGTTTCAAACATGAAAGAAAAAACATATGAGCAAAATCCAGTTAGAATGGTATGGATCTACACCTCTCTCTCTCTGACATTTATCTGCTTTTTCTATTTGCAGTCGTCCTACTCCAGGCACTTCTTGCATGCCCACGGTAGAGAGAGAGAATTTCCTTGCTCTCACAGACATGCATGACGTACAGATGCCAGTAAATCTCTAAAATACAAAATCATTATTATGATAATAGGTTTGGTGAATCTCTCAGGTGTTTTGCTGTGGTGATCGAGGTCACTTCCTCTTCCCCGGACGCAACTCCCTGAGCCTCCCTGTATAATTCATGTACATATCAAACATAAGCATTTTTGGTTCTTTAAAACAATAAACTGCCACACTTACATTCTCCATTCCGATGTTAATCCTTTGTTTGCAACATTGAGGCAGGTGGATACAATTTGCAGGTGGGTTTCCGTCCCTGCTGATGTAAACATGGTGATGAGGCAGTTCAATCTTGGTTAGTGTAACAGGGCAAGGGGCAGATCTTGTCTCCCTGCCTTCATCCCGGGGTGGCTGCCCTTGCTGCCTATAGAACATCAGAGGAGCCGCCACATGCAGACAGAGGTCCCCAGATACAAAGGAGCAGGTGGAGAAATCAGGCATACGCGGAGAGAATCTCAAATGGCCGATCAGGTCCCGTCTCCAACGAGGTGGGCGTTCATATTTCACTTAAGCCAAAGCAACCAGATAAAACCCCTCCCTTAAGCACACAGCCGCATCCATCACCTAACACCCAAATTCTATTTGCAATGTAGTGTATGCAGAGTGTGTCAATCAAATGGGCCGTTTTTATTTTACATTTTCCACATGAGGGAATCCTTGCATGGAGGTTTCAGAGCACATATGCTATTCTTCACAGGCAGCACATTCATCTTTTTTTCTCTCTAGCTACACAGATATTGGAAATTTGTATAATGGCGTCATACATCAAAAGGGTTAGATTCTGTCTGTTGGGGGGCGGTGGGGCATGCAGAAGGTGTGGGATGTTGAGATGAGGCCTGTGGAAGCTCTAGAAGGAGCAGCTCGGTGCAGCCCTGCTGCTGGTGTCAATACTGAACCAGAGAAAAGAAAGACATTGGAGATCTGTGCTGGATGATGAGCTGGTGGCGGGGGACTCAGCGGGGAGCATCAGTGGCCTGAACGAGGCGAGATGAGACGAGGAGGCAATTAGGGATAGGACACATGGATGTATTCTGTGTGTGTGTGTGTGTACGAATATATATGCATATATAAATATGTTTGTGTTTGTGTGTGCGTATACTCACTGCTAAACAAAACAAAGGGAACACCTACACAACACAATGTAACTCCAAGTCAGTCACGCCTCTGTTAAGTCAACTTGTCCAGTCAGGGGGCAACACAGATTGATCATTTTGTTTTCATTTTTATCTTATTTTCCACGATATGATGAATTAAGATTTCCAACTGGGATGTTTCATTCATTGATATCTTGTATGTGTTGTTTTAGCGTTTCCTTTATTTTCATGAGTAGTATATGTACACATGCGTATGAATAGACAGACAGACAGACAGACAGACAGACAGACAGACAGACAGACAGACAAAAGGGCAATAGAATTAATAGACGCTCTGCCCGATGGGAAAGGATATCGTGAACAGTTTGAGCTACTTGAGTTCTAAAATGAGATGAGTAGGAGTCTGATGGGCGCTTTCAGTCTCAGGGCCGTATTAAAGATCCCTCCTGCCTGTATTCCCCCTCAAAGCAGTAAAGCTCCTGAATCCATTTATCATCCTGTGCTGCTTGTTTGTGGCTTGGAATCTAATCGCGCCACTTCCGGAGCCTTTACAGTCGCATCTGGTGGTCTGAATGATGAAGTCCTGATTTCTACATCAACCAAACGATGGAGGGACTCACTGGCCGTGGCAGGTTCCTGATGTGTGGGTCTTACCTGTGCTCGTCTCTCCATCGATCGCCCCCACAACACACGGCAGCTGGACCCTCTAATCTGAAATCATGGTTTCCCCTCCCTGAGCTGCCACTTAACCGTGGTGGAGAGGTTTGAGTGCCAAAACGATCCTGAGAACTAAGTTGTCAGGGACCTCTAGGGCCCCCGGTAGGATCTCCAAAGGCCTAAAGGTCTCTCTGAGGGCCCACAAAAGAAAGTGGATGGATTGGCCCACCTCTGCTCTTCCTCTCCCTCCACGCCTCCAGATTCATAGATGTCATCTGATCACAGGGGACGAACCCAGAGGGGTACTTTTCATATCTGAAGGCGTCTGGAGGAACGTCTCTGATGTCTGTGTTGTCACACAGGATGCGGGAAACGGATGACTTCCAAAGCTCCCCCCTTTGCTGTGGCGTGAATTGACCCTCAGCTTCCCACCAGAACCTGCAGGACAACAAATCCAGGTAGGCTCCTGTCATCATTGCTGACGTCACTTAGACACTGTTTCCTCATGATGTTGAGACAAACCTGTCACCATCTCGTAGTGCTTTCATCTGCCGTCCAACCAGACATGCAAAGAGGGGTCCGGTTCTGGAGCCAGGCGGGATGCGTTCCACCAGGCCACCGAGCCACACATCGATGTTGTTGGGATGTTTGTACACATTCATTATCTTCTCTGCCACACTGCCACTTCCTATGACATCTCTGAGCTCGTCGAGTGTTCTCACTGGCTTCAGTCCACAAAAGACCCTCCAGTCGTTGTATCCTGGAGGATCACACCATAAAAATCGGATGATTGGCACCCTGTCCTAAAATCACGAGATGTATTGGGCCAAAAAAACAAGTTTGTCCTTGATTGATCGAGTTAATAATTTAAATTCAAATCTAAATTTTATTTGTATAGCGCCATATCATAACAGAAGTTATCTCAAGGCGCTTTCAAAGATAAAGTTACAGACAGAGACAAACACATTTGCCCCATTAGGAAGCACTAGGCGAGAGTGGCAAGGAAAAACTCCCCTTAAGTGGAAAGAGACCTGAGGGCAGACCCGGCTGCAGGTGGGCGGCTATCTGCCTTAGCCGGTTGGGTTGAGAGAGAGAGAGGTATACGGAGACACAGTACACTGTACAGTACAGTAAAGAAACAGTAAAGTAGTAGTGACAGAGTTACGACTGAATCTAGCATTGTATGAAGGTCTGGTGAAGGTCACAAATGAACTCCTGACAGCTTCAGATAAAGGTCTCACCACTGTGTTTGTTCGTCTAGATCTCAGTGTCGCATTCGACACATCGACCATCAGATCCTTCTACAGAGGCTAGAAGATCTGATCAGCATCAAAGGAACCACCTTAAGCTGGTTTAAATCATCTCTATCAGATAGACTTCAGTTTGCACATGTTAACAACATGTCTTCTGAGCACACTGGGGTTAGACAGGGAGTCCCACAGGGCTCTGTACTAGGACCGATTCTCTTCAACCTGTATATGTCACATTCCTCTAGGTGGCATCATTAGAAAACACAATCAACTTCCATTGCTATGCTGACAATGCACAATTGTATCGATCAGTGAAACCTGAGGAAACAAACCATCTGGCGAAACTTCAGGCTTGTTTTAGGGACATAAAAACCGTAACTTTCTGCAGCTCAGCGCGAATAAAACTGAAGTTATTGTTGTAGGTTTGTAGCACCTTAGAAACTCCTTGTGAAATGATATTGCTACTTTGGATGGCTTTACCTTGGCCTCCAGCACCACCATAAAACATTTAGGTAACATGTTGGGTCTTTTCAGAGGAGGTAAGTAATTGGGGTGAGTCTCGAGGAGGAGAAAATCTTAAAAATGTGTGGTTGCTACTAAGTTAGCACTACTGCTTAGCGTGCTGAGGCTGGGCTAACCAGGGAGGGCGTGGTCTCGTCCTCGCTGTAGGTTGAGCGCAGACAAGTCCAGCTTGTGGGGCAGGTTAGCCACCACCAGCCTCTCCGTCAGCTCGTCCACCACCAGGGAGTTGGCACTCAGGGTGACCGCCGGTGTTCCAATCACAGCGCGAAGGATTGGCTCAATCCCACCTGAGTGCAAAACACACATGCGCGCACGCACACACACGCGCACACACACACACACACACACACACATATATCTAAACACACAGCTGATCAGAGGAGAGTTCTTCGTGTGTGTTGAGTGAAAGTACGCGGGAATTGCTCACTGTCTCTAGCTTGCTGGGAAATTTGTTTCCTTTAGAGAAATGGAGGTCTCTCATGGCCACAGCGAGTAAACATTTTGAAATATTTAATGCTCATACCACAAATGTTGTGCTACTGCATCGGAAAAAACACACTTGGACACACCGTGTGTGTGCCGAGCGTTTTTTTTTTTACAAGGGAATGCTTATCATAGGAGTGTGAATTATTCTTTTCAGTCTCTTCAACGATAAAAGACAGAATAAATGTACAATTAACACAGGTGCTTAAACTATTTCTGCAGCACAGAGAGACTTTTGAGGCTGAATTATCGCTTGTTTTGTTTGCCTTTGGCAAACTGATGGACTTCCCTCAAGTTGAAAACGAGGCAACAAACCAACCAACAGGGAAAATGGACAGATGGCAGCCAATTCAGGCTTAAATGTGAGCTGAATGTCTGCCCGTGGTCGCCATTGCTGTGGCGCTCCCATTTATTGAGTTGTTGTGGTATTGTTTGTTTACACTGCCTGCTTATTGAGGCTCAGTAGAGTCCTGAGCAGGGGAGAACTTCATCAAGGAAGGTCCAGCTGAGACAGAAACCTACATCAGCATTTAGCCATAACCTGAGGATATTCACTGTGTGGAGCTTTGAAACATGTCCTGTGAAGTTGCTTGCGCCCTGTCATTCTTTGTGCTGGCAAAAGAAAATTCATCTGCTGAGTTGAATTAGATTTTGCTTTTCATTTCAGACATCATGGACATTGCCTGACTGCATTTGTGTCATTCTCAGTATCAGGCTTCTCAGTTGAGTGTCCCTGAGCAGAAATTTAGAGTTCGGCGTCTTGCTCAGGGACACTTGATTCGAAGTGTTTGTCAGAAGTCTTGGATTGACTCATTTGACTCATTTCTCAGGGACGCTTGGCTATTGGATGCCTTTAGCCAGGAACATCTGGTTTCCAGTTGACTCTAATGTTTTTCAATTTTTCAATTGCTACTCTACCTTGGTGATCTAGGAAACTGGGAGATGTTCATCAAGTCACATAGTGCACCACCATCTCAGTGCCTCTCACCATGCCGTCCCGATAAGATCCTCAGTCCTTTGGCCTGGTAAATCTGACTAATACCCCCAATGTGTGTCTCCTAAGTGTCTTCTGGCTGTGTGTGAGCTGATTCTGCCTACTGAGACGCAACAGTGGAGTTTGTTCTGTCTCTGCTGTGGGAGCTCATCACCAAAACAATCTGAGATAATGAATGAATATATTTGTTGGAGCTCAACGAGCATGGGAGTCCAATAAGCGGCATACAGTATGAGCAGGACGGATGGAGGATGTCCTCAGTGAGGGCACCCTGCATTCATCTACTTAGCAACTTTGGGAGCAGACACAACTGGCCCACAACTTTTTTGGCTTGAATCCCAATTAGCCCTTCATCAATCTAGACTTGTTAGCTTGGACTTTTAGAGTTCAGCCACAGGCCAAAGTGAAGTAATGTGCTGATTAATTAATAGGAAAGGTCCCTTCGGCCCATGAGGGGCCGCACCATGTCTCTTCAAATGAGCTTCTTAAGACTGGAGGATCACTGTGTTTGGGTCACATTCTCACTGCTGCAGGAGAAATCTTCAGCTCGCACGGTGACCTAAATGCAGCTCTCTGCGCAAAGGTTTGATGCTGACCTTCTTTGACTATTCTCCACGGGCTGAAGAAGGTGTCGTGCAGTCTCAAGCGGGGGAAGCGCTCGTGCTCCTGGAAGCTCCCGTTGAGTCTCACGAGGATGGGGGAAATCGTAGCGTGGCCGAAGCGGAACGCGGCAGTGGCGAAGACGTTGGACGCTGAGGGATCCACGCTGGGATCGTATCCCCTGTAGGCGCCCACATGATGTTCAAAAGACCGCAGGCCGATGATCTTGGGGAGGTAGTCTCTCATGGTTATGATCTACACAAAGAAAGACGGAAGAGGAAGAAATGAGATTGCAGCAAATAGGCTAGAAAAGATTCAGCTGATATCCAAATTGTAGTTTTTACAACCCAACCCAACCAATTGTAACATAATGTGATGAACAAATACACACACACCCTTTTGGCTGTGACATTTGAATTGTTGTGAGATTTGCCATTTTCCAGCTCAGCTCAGGCACACGATTCCACATTTGTTTCTTTCTCCTCTGATTTTATTTGCCCTGTTCCCAATTTATAACACCTACCACACAAATGTCAGACTCACACACACATACACACACACATAAAGAGAAACATGCATACATGCACACACACACACATTTATTTTGAAACATCAAACTATTCCAACCAAACAATGCACCTCCATGACGCTATGAATATGGAAATTCCCCCAGTGAGTTTGGCTTCATTTTGAGATCTCATTGCACAGTCTCTGATGCGATTGCTCCAGTGATTGGATTACTGATGCCACACTGCACAAGCAAGTCCAGCACTTATGCAGCATTTATGAACAAATTGTGTAAACATACAACATTAGAGATGAGCTCAAGACAATACACCACTGCTGCTGCTGCTGCTGCTGAATGTTATCTAATGTGGTACATACTCTAGATATTTCTATTTCGCTGGGGGCTGTTTCATACTTCATTTCTGCTTGTTACATTTATTTAGTTCTATCTTCTGATTCTAAGTCTGAGGACATATCAAATAATATAGCGCAAATATCAGTTAATATGTCCTGCAAGTAGACACCAGACAAAGCCAGTTAAAATATACCCAATACATGGTATATGAGAATGAAATCCGTCTAGACACACATGAATGAAAAGCTCTGAGGCGAAGTCGGTCACACACACACACACAAACACACACACACACACACACACACACACACACACACACACACACACACACTCTGCTGCATAGCCAATCTGTTCGATTAGCCGCCTGACAGGAAATCACTCTGACTGA
>OMPJ01016726.1:0-13109 GCA_900312935.1 Carapus acus
CGTCATTCAAATGCTTGCAGGTCACATACAATGATGCAGCCGGCCACATTTGGCACAGGGGCCTTGAGTTTGTCAACTGTGTCCTAGACTATCTATCTATCTATCTATCTATCTATCTATCTATCTATCTGTCTGTCTGTCTGTCTGTCTGTCTGTCTGTCTGTCTGTCTGTCTGTCTGTCTGTCTGTCTGTCTGTCTGTCTGTCTATCTATCTATCTATCTATCTATCTATCTATCTATCTATCTATCTATCTATCTATCTATCTATCTATCTATCTATCTATCTATCTATCTATCTATCTATCTGTCTGTCTGTCTGTCTGTCTGTCTGTCTGTCCCTCCGTCTAAACAAAGCAAACAAAGTCACAAACGTTACAAACAGCATGGAGACCGTCTGATCAGTGAGAGCTGTGATGTTGCGATGCTTTGAGGGCATTTGTTTTCTGACTCCTATTTTGTGGTCGTCCATATGGAGGTGACTGAGGAGGGCACAGGAACAAAGGTGGACAACTATGATCACTCACCAACAGCAAGATATAGTAAAATGAAGTTTATTTGGAGCTCCAACATTAAACGTGGTGTGGTGTGAACCTCAAAAAAACAACTTAAGGAAAACAAGACAGAACTGATGGGGTCACAGTTGTAAAGGTGGATCATACTTGTGTATGACAAATATTAACACACATGAATTATAGCAAAGTCAGCTGAGGGTGATTATGTTTCATTTTGCTGACTTAAGAAGTTGGCTGCGTTGTAGTCTTATGCCTGAGGTATGTGTGTGTGTGGGTGTGTGCGCGCGCGCAACTGTCAGCTGTGTGCGTGTGATAACTGGGAATTCGCAGTAAGTTAGAAGCGGAACTGAAATCTACAACATGTGACAATGATGACGAGGAACGCAGCATCTTGCTTCACAGTAGTTTTGCTCACTAACGCTCCTCCTAGGTACCACCCTGTCGCGTTTACGTCTCCATTTGTGGAAAACAAAAATGCCGTCTGTTAATGTAAACAATTGTAATCAACGCAATCTTGATAGAAGATGAGTCCGTTGTGAGTGAATGCGGATGTCCATCCTGTTTGGGCAACTTATGTGTACATTGAAACGTACATCCACTGAAAAAAAGAGCAGAACCAACATTACTGTGGGTTATACAATCAGAGCTAGACCAACGTAGAAGCGAAGGGAATCCTACCTCAGAGCTGCGTAGGGTCAGATTAATTCCATCAGACAGCTGCTTGAAGATTTCTGTGGGCAAAGAACATTTACACTATGGCAGTAAATAAAAATTCAGAGTTGCTTGAGACGCAGAACACTTTGATATTTGAATTTCAGTGACGGGTGACAGCAGAAAACTGTCAGCAGGGGGCACTACAGAGCCAGATAAAGTTACGACTGGACCCACAGACACACACAAACGCATGCACACTGAAACCCAAGACCTCACCCAATATCATTGGAAAATGGATAAAATGGACAATCCCCCCCCCGCCAGTGTTTGTTTTGGGAACCACACTGTTAGATGAGTGCGTAGATAAAGGCGTGTCTTCACGGTGGAGCGACTAATCTGGAGTCACATCACTTACGATACATGCACTCCAGGCGCAGGATGAGACTGATGAAGCTCTCCAGTGACATCTCGCCTGTGGAGTCACTGTAGCGCACTGCCATCAGGTTCAGCATGTCATCGTTGAGTCTTATTCCTGAGGCACGTGCACGCATACACACACACAGACACACACAGACTGGTTGAGGCTTAGGTTTAAATCTCTATGTGGTGGCGAGTAGTCAGCTTGTCACTCAAACTAGCTTTGACATCACACTGCTGGATTTTCCCCCTCTGTCCCACAAGCCATGCTACATATTTCACGCTTCTTGCCAGTACAATATTCTGAGATGAGGTAACTGATCACAATAAATCCCCCTCACTTTTACCAAGAACAACCCAATATGTCTCTCCAAGCTGAAGTGTATGGTGGTTGGAACAGACTACCTGACTCTGCAACCGCATTCCTCAGCTCACTGAGGTCCAGCGTCCCCGATCGAGAAACATCGGTGCGGAAGAAAGTTTCCTGATCAAAGAGAGAGCCGTTAGTGAAGGGCTGGCAGGACAAAATAAGATAAAATACTCTCTAGATCTCATCTCAGTTCAGTCACCTTGTACACAGCAACTTTACTCCACAGACGACCAAACTCTGCATCGTTGAGCTTGCCTGTGATTGACGTCTTTGGAGGTCAAGTTAAGTCATGGAACTGTCGAAGCGAATTATGTGACAAAAACAATAAGGCACAGAGTTCGTCTAAAAATGCAATGGATACGTCCATGAGCGCCACCATGCTGCGGCAGGCATCCAGGCTGAAGCCCCCCGATTTCAAATCCCCTGTGTGACAGCGTTAGGTTGGATCTGTGAGACAAATACAGCAGGGATGTGCAGCGTGTCTTGGGCGTGTCCGTCCTCACCTTTGAGCACCTTGTCATTGAGCAACTTCTGGAGCTGCTCAGCGTCCACTTCGTCATACTGAGGGAGCAGATAGGTGATGAGCAGACATCGTAACACAGCTTTATCTTTAGTATAATGTTCCAGCCAGTGTCCTGAGGCTGGCTCTGTAGCCACGTAATCTGCGAGGAGCAGCCTGGAGAGATATTTGAAATGGGATTGCAGGAAGTGATGTTGATTACCTTGTCTGAATGCTGATTAAACAGCTGCTTTTTCTCCTCATCAAAATGGTCGTGACCGGCGTCCTCAGGCTAGAAATTAAAAGGAGAGGATTGGAAACAGGGGTATACTCTGATATTGATTCCAAAGTGCTTTGAATTTACTCTACCTCGTCAAATATTATTGGCTCGTGATTCTGTCCACCTGAGTTCTCACTGAAAGTAAACATCAAACATACAGATGGGACATAAGGAGAGATGTATGTGGAAAATCTCCGGTCCACTGATGGTGCTTAAAGCGGGCTTACTGGACATGAGTCTCGCTCTTGGTGAGGATGGACAGGATAAAGGATGCCGTCTCATTAGGATTAAAGGTGGATGGGACAATCAGGTACTCCCCGGGCTTGAGTGTGAATAACTCCATCACCTCTCGGGCATTCATGAAAGACTTTGTTTGGGCTACTGGCTCATATTCGTCGAAGAAGGATGCAGGAAACTTTCCTTTGGTTGATGCGTACTGTGACAGAGAGGTCAGAGGTCATTGTTAAGGCCAGAGTTTCACAACATGCAGGGCAATTCTGGGGGAATATTTCTCACCTCTTTGGCCACCTTGAAGTGTTTTGTAGAGAGTAAAAGTAGGGAGGTCATTAGTTAATGTGCTAGTGAGTCAAAGAGAGGTCAAGTTGCAAGAAAGATAATCTTTCCATTATATCATTGGCAGTAATTGGTATATTTTATTGTAAATTCTTTTCATTTTTTAAAAATATTTTTTCTTATTTTTTTAATTTATCTTATTTATCATTTTAATTTATTGTAATTTTTAAAAAAAAATCCTGAACATCAAATCATTTCGCAAAGTGATGGTAGTGAATTAGTTTTTTATGCAACACATCTTCCTCTACTTCCAATATGGATGTTGTGCGTAATGGGTCGTGGTACATGAAGTAATATCAACAATGACAATATTCACCTCAAACACAGAGAATCCAACATGGAGATTTTGGACCAGGCGTCTGTTCCTCTTGTCAGGTTTCTGCATGAGGGACACAAGCATGTTGTGCCCATTCTGCTTCCCACCATTGCCTCCTATTCGGTCTCCAATGGTGACCCGATACTGAGGATTTATCCAGAATGTGTCTGAGGAGCACACAGATGAATGAAATAAATTTGACGCTTTCTGTCAAAATCTGAGCTGAAGTTTGCAGGCTGCAAAGTCGTCAGCGCTGTGTTGCCTTATATTCATTGCAGGTTCATGGTTGCATTCTTGGGAAATGTGTAACTGTGACTGTCAAAAAACAACTACAGTATTACTCTTTGGGAATGAAGGCTTTGGACTAACCAAAGTTCAGGCATCCTCCAGCCGTGGTCCCTGCGACCCATCTGCTCTCGTACACTGAGGCCTTCCACTGGCAGGTGGAGGAGCCATCGAGGAATTCAGGACACAGGCAGCAAATGTCCAGGTCTGCAAAGTGCTGACAAAAGTCTTCCAGGGTCATCCTGTAGAAAAGGCAGGTCTGCTAATTAGCTCCATATTCTCAGTCTGTAAGGAGTAGCACTTAGTAGCATTTCTTTCATCATGTCACTTGTTGTATCATTTGGGAATTCAAGTCCTGTGCCTCCCTCTGCCGACTGATGGAGCTCCTTAGACTGTTTACAGATTGAAGGTCTTTGGCAGAGCCTTTAAAAGATTTACGGTCCTAATCAGCCCACAGTGACTGGAAGAACAGAATAGAGTAGGACTCTCTTGTTGTTGTGTTCTGGACAATAATCATCTTAAACAAATCTGTCAGACAGCTGAAAACATTACTGATTAAAATGCACCATAGATGAATGTACTGTTAAGCTGGGTTCTCTATTGTGTGTGTGTGTGTGTTTGTGGGATGGACTAGTGAGTATGTTTTACTGATTGGAATTTTACCAAAACTCCCCATCATCAGCGATGGAGAGGCACTGCTCACGATCCAGAGGACTCACAGTTTTCCAGTGAGGAGACCTACGACAAGCAAAATAAGTTCAACCTCATTAAAATTTGCCCCAAAATGATAGATAGAGTGTAGATCACGTTCAGAGCTCAATTCTGGAATGGAATGAAAATGCAGTAGAAGGACCTCAGTGGTTCTGAGATGGGGCGGCTATATTGTGAGATCTTTTGAAATACCTAGCAAGGGGTTGTAATACCTGTGAACTTTGAAAGGACTTGCCTCCTCTTGTCTGAGTGCCACGTAAGTCTGAGCCAATATTTGACAGCACAGATGTGGTAATTATCCCTTATTAGGCCTTATTAACTCAAACTTGGAGAGATTATGTGCACTGTTGTGCACAAGCAAGACAGAAGAAATAGAAACACCACGAAAATCACTTCTAAGAACTTTGCTTGTGAACATGAGAATATAATTGGGGAGACTAATCTGGACAGACATTTTGTCCCATTTAATCATACAAACGTCATTTGTGTAAGAAACATCCCTGCAAAAAGAGAATCCTTCCTACCGGTCACTCCAGGCCCCGTTCCACTCTCCTTTCCCCCATGGGTTCCACAAGCGGACCAGGCAGACACTTTTGTTTTGACTCATCACCTAATCAGGGAACACGGTCAGTTGCCTTAACGCTGGGTTTCCCAACGCACGACAGACATTGGCCACCAAATCAAACAAATCTTCACAATTGCCACAAGGCACGTTCATTAAACCATCATCCAAAATGATTTCTGCAGGAATCAGTGTGTTATCTAAAACCCAACATCTCTGGACAGGGAAAATGGATGCATTTGTCAGTAAGTGTTTACCTGTTTGACCCCAGTAACCGTGTAGGCATGTCCTTCCACCAACCCATTGGGGGCTACGGTGTTCTCGGGTGTCTCCTACAGGGGGGGAAAGGGTCTGAATCATAGTCTCAACGCTTGCATGGTCTTCGATCTGTATGTTGTGGCACCCTTGAAAACATGTTTACCCCCTGTGGTGTGCCACAGCCCATGAGGGATTTGTACTTGGCTGCCCTCAGAAGGAGCTCCCACAGATCTGGAAGAGAGGGACTGAGCTGGATGCAGATGTGAACACCTCCTGTGAAGTCCACCAAAGCCTCCGTAGGGGTTCCAGCATTCATGTCTGCATAGGAGCCACACACCCTGATGGAAGATGTTGAAGTCACTCCCTCTGATCAAACACTTGTGAGGAGCTGAAACCAATGGAGGAGGTTCCATACTTGGCGTAGGCTTTCTCCAGCAGAGCCGGCCAGAGTTCATTTGGGGTTGTGGAGCGAACGAAGATCAGTCTGCCATCGATGGTCGGTAACTTGTCATCAATAACCACATCCACCCATCTTCCAAATCTCCAGAACTGAAGGTTTGAGGACGAGGGGAGAATTCAATTCAATTCCTATCAATTAAATTGGTATAGTGCCAAATCATAACAGAGGTTATCTCAAGGTGCTTTCCAAGGTGGAGTAGGTACAGACCAAACTGACTTGGAAAAAAGTATTGCTAAGGCCCCAGTTTTGGCTGGGGCAGCCCTGTCTACTAGACATTACCCTGAAGTGGAACAGCCCGCAGTAGTCATCTGTAAATGTCTGATCGAGGGGCATCACTTGCTCGAGGATGTTTTTCTGGAAAGCCAGGGATCCCACAGAGGCCAGGAACCAGCAGTCTCCTGCAGAGGGTGATGTCCTAATTCAGAACCAGCCACTTTTCCCTGCAGCTTACAAGAATGTGTGTGAGGTGTTCTGCAACCTCACCTACTACTCCCTGCTCAAAGTCAAACCTGGAGACCCCATCCACGATGAAGCGCGGATTCTTAACAAATTTCTGCAACAAAGAGTCAAGTTGCACCACCACAATTAACACTTTGATTCTGTGACAGTTTTTCTATCTTTAAGGCTGAGAGGCACCGCTGCAGTTAAGAAATGCTCAGTCTAAGCTCTCACCCCTGGTCTCAGCCACACCACCCGGGCAAGGTCACAGGGCTCCAGGACCTCCTGGCCAATGGATTTGTGGTCTGGGGGGAACATGTCGTCCACAAAGCGCACCTTTTTGCCTGAACAGTACTGCTTTAGCTGGTGGAAGTCCTGGTTGAGGAACCTCTCTGGGTTATCCAGGTTCCCATAGCCATCTTTCCTGTGCCGAGCCTGTATGATGCTGGAACACACGCCTGGAGCCGGCATGGCTGCAGAGGTTTGGTGTCTGCCTGGGAAAAAGAAGTCTATTTATTATAAGTTAACACATATTACACATATACACATGAAGAGTTTACCTGAAAAAACAATGTCCACCATTTTTGGAAAAAAATAGCTGACACTTTTCTTTCATAGTTGTCTTTCATATCCTATTAAAAATGATGTCATAGTTGCTGTTTTTGGACAAAAGCCAATAAATGTCACACCCGTTTGTCGACAGAAGCTGACAACTCCATTTGGCCAATCAGCGAAGCGGATCAACAAAATATTTATTTGAATACAAAAACCCATTTTTACAATTAAGTTACAATTTTTATAATACTGCTTTTTGTGTCTGTCATTTTTCCTTTGTTGAAACAAATACACCACGCTATCACAGCTATTGCCAATAGTTCACAATAAAATACTTAATTTGTTGCAAATTTGGAAAAAATTCCTTTGCGAACAAAGTGATTGTAATAACTCATATTATCTGCAGTACATTCCTTCTGTGATGACTTTAAAGGTCATACCGCAAATTCTCATAACCAGAACAGGAAAGACGAGTTGGCACTGTCTTCTGGCAAATCTGATGCTTATTCTGTTGACTACGGGTTGGCTGGTAGTAACGATGTAAGGGTCATTCGCTATCCAAAAAGCAAAGCTAACAATTCTGCCAGGGGCGCAAATCCAGAGATGGAGCAGGCAAATGCCAGGGAAAAACGAGCCGGTTAATGAGCCTGTGGTTCATCTTGCATGCAATACCAACACTGACCTGGGTGCTCACAAAACTTAACACAGTGCAAAGACATCTTTCAAAAACCCCAACACATTGCACTTATTACACATACATTAATAAGACATCATGGTACCCTCTCCCAGATAGGAGTCAAAAAGCGGTAGTACAACACACAATTGATAACGGAGCATGTTCAAATTCTAAATTCAATCAAGTGTTCCAGTAAATTTTGAAGTGAATGCTTACCTGCGATTGAGAAAACGCACAAAGCAGCACAGTGTGTGGATCTGCCGGTGAAGCCCCCTCGTTCTTATACGTTGCTGTGAACCCTCAGGTGGTGTAATATGACCGTCTCGGCCAAATGTTTGTCTCTATGAAAAAAATTCCCTCGGTTCTTTGAAAGCAGGCATTTGTTTTAACACGAATACATTCCATGCTAAAGAACCCCCTGCAGCTTGAAGTGCTCTCATAAAAATATGATTGTAGCCGGAGCTCGTAAAATCTACATGACAAACTGCTCATCTGCAAGACCACAACTCTGCTTGCCCAAATGAACTTTAGTAACCCTATGCTTTTGTGTAAATGAGTGTTCCTGTCTGCATTGACACAAAGATAAACACACCTCAGGTCACCAGGTGGTCTTAATTACAAAATAACATCCGATGCCAATAAGTCCAACCATAAACAGGGGACAAAAATTTCACAGTGTGATCATAGTTCAGAATTCACGTTCAGAACTGCTGTATTCAATCAACTTTATTTGTACTTTCAGACAGATTCAAACTATGTACTTTTTTTTTTTTACAACAGAACACGAGATGCCTCGAAAAAAGGAAGGAGTTTAATACCTGCACAAATTCTCCGAATATTTATCGAATGCATTGATTCAAACAGAGGGACAAACATCAACGGCAAATCACCACAGATCATACCAGCAGACATAGCGAGAAGTCCCGGCTCCTCGTGGATCATCATCCCCATGGGCAGATTACGGAGACGGTGAATGGAGAGGAAGCAAGAGCGAGGCTGTAGGGGCCGGCGCACCAGCGAGGCCACAGACGCATAAGGCTATGCTAGCTCCCCAACATCTTCCTCACCAATGCCAGATCCCTGATCGATGAACTGAGGCTATAGCAGCATGCTGCTGCTTACCATTGTGTAACCCTTTTACTTGTGCCGGAACGCAGCACCTTAATTTCATTACACAATGTGTATTGTTGTAATGAAAATAAAGATTCTTGATTTTTTTCGGAACTTAGAGAAGGAAAAAAAAAAAAGTTCACAATGTCCATGGTCCATGCGCTGACAAAACCCTCTTCGATATGTGAGGTACAATGTGTAAACAGGTTGAACGTGAGAGGAGCTGCTTGAGGTACCATTCACCTTGACCTAAGATGAGCTGTGTGTCCGCTCTCACTCATCACGTGTACATCGAAATGTACATCCACTGCAAAACAAGAAACAGTTTGTTTTTCATTCACACCAGCAGATGAGGGAGTATGCACTGTGTATCTGTATCCGCTAATTCAAAACATATTGTCCGAGCAGGCTTTATTACCTCTGACTCTCCTAGAGTCATGGTGTTTCCCTTAGCCAACTGCTTGAAGATTTCTTAAAAGAAAAGCAAAGACCTCTAATCAATCGCACAACAATGTCTATCTGTCTACCCGTCTGATCCATACATACGGTACATGCTTTCCAGGCGAAGGATCAGGCTGATGAAGCTCTCCAGTGTCATGTGTCCAGACGAGGCGCCGTAACGCACAGCCATCAAGTTTAGCATCTCATCATTGACCTTCAGGCCTGAGAGCCACACACAAAGAAGCAGTTTTAGCAGAAAGGTGAAGACATTGGCCTGTAGGTGTGGTTGGGTCTTCACTCTACGCCGGGGAACAAGAGAATTGTTCCCCAGCGTAACCCTAGCCCTATTGTTATGATGGTCTACCTGAATCCATGATGGCGTTCCTAAGTTCACTCAGGGACAGTGTTCCTGTTTGTGAGACATCCATGCAGAAGAATGTGTTCTGAGTAGAGAGACAGCAGTACAGAGACAATCAATGTGAAAGTGGGGGAAAGGTCCTCCTTAGCAGTCAGAAGTCCTGAACCAAGTCCATCTACCTTGAAGGTTGTGATTTTTCTCCATAGGCTGAGAAATTCTGAGGCATTCAGTTTGCCAGAAACAGAAGACTTAAAAATGCAGTTAAGTTAAGTTGGTAAAGTTAAAACCAAGTCCACCATGTTCATGCTCCTGGCTGATGTTGACCTTCGATCCTTACAGACTACTAATATACAGGTTTTTCTGTCTATAACATTTGTTTGACTTCCAAGAGGTCAATATCTTCTCCTTCCATGACTTCATTGTTTGCAATTTTGAACTGAAGTTGGTGTGTGGCTAAAACCTGCTCATCCACCCTCAGTGGAGGAAGATTCTAGATGCTATGGAAGTGAAAAACACCAACCAAGGGGACTTCGTTTTTGAATTTTTGTCTTCCCCTAGTGTGTATTACAAAATTTCCCTCTTTGGTATAAAGCAGTATTTCCGATTCCGATGTTCCAACTCTGACTCTGATCTGACGGGGAAATTACTCTACGACTGCATCTAGCTAAGCAAAACGGAGGACGGGCAAATAGGATACGTCCACGAGTGCCACCATGCTGCGACAGGCATCCAGGCTAAAGCCTTGAGATTTAGAATGAGCTGAGGAGAAAAAGAGAAGAGTGACCACACTAAAAACATGTTAACGCAACAGAGTGAAGCTGATGACATGAGAGTGATGGCACACTTTTAAGGAAGCGTTCATTCAGAAGCCCATGGAGCTGCTCCGCTGTCATTTCTTCATACTGGGAAAGATACAAATGACACAAGTTGTCAAGGTGCAGATCTATGTGTGTGTGTCTGACAAGTACCAGAACATGCAGTTTGTTGGACCAGCCTAGCAGAGGAAAGAACAGCTGTGAATGTTACCTTGTCGGAATACTGGAGGAACAGCTTCTCTGTTTCATCGTCATTGCTGTTTTCCTTGTGTTTTCCTTGAGTGTGCTGCAAACAGAGAAAGGAGCAGTTGAGATGTTCTGAGCTCTGGTGCGGTGTACAGACAACAGAGAGACCAAACACGTCACCATGACTGCTGTTGTTTTGTCGTCTTTGTTATCATGGTCAGTGGAATTCTCACTAAAAAGAGAAACGACAAGAGGACAGTATTACTTGTTGTAACCACAACTGCATGCAAGATTAATACATCAGTAGTAACGTTAACGTTTTGGGATTTTGTTTGAAATTGTTTAAGTCTTCTTCATTTGGCTTGCCCCTTCAGGAGTAACCATAATAGATCACCACTCTCTTTCTTCATACCCTTGGCTAGCACACCTGACACACTCATGGCCACCATCACTACATCCGAGCAGTTTGTGGATGGGGAACCTTATTTGGATTGGCTTCCTCTTACATTTCTGAAGTTTTCTTTACATTTCTAAGGATTTTAGGAGGTTTTTCCTTATTCTCACAGAGGGTTCACAACCTCTTTGGAACATTGCATTGGACACTGAGCTGTCTAAAGAATGCTGATTGATTGCTTGACTGATTAATTGTGTGCATACTGAATGAGTATCTGTGTCTTGGAGATGACCGTGAGGATGAAGGATGCAGTGTCGTTGGGCTTGAAGGTGGAGGGAACAATGAGGAACTCCCCAGGTCTCAGCTTGAAGAAGGCAGTGACATCTCTGGTGTTGAGGTAGGACTTAGTCTGAGCAACAGGCTGGTGATCTCTGAAAAACGAGGCAGGAAACTTCCCCTTTTGCTTCTTGTGCTGCAAAGCAAGACTTGAGATTGGTTTCAGCAGGGACATTGTACAGGGACATGTAAGGACGTGCACACAGACCCCAATGGAGAGATACTCACGTTCTCAGGCACCTTGGTTGGGATCAGAGGAGACCAAGTTCATATGAGGGACACAACAAAATGAACATAGGTTTGGAAACATCCAGCCAGTGGAGGTGCTGACATACAACCATGGTCTTTCATTGTACTTATAACCTTCTTTTTCCTGTCCCAGCATCTGATCTCTTCCCTCCCCTACCTCTACATGCTCCATCTCCATCTCTTACTTAGACAGTAGAAAAGTATATTTACCTCAAACACAGAGAATCCTATGTGGTGGTTTTCCATCAGGCGTCTGTTCCTCTTATTGGGCTTTTGCATGAGGGACACCAGCAGGTTTTTGTCATTCTGCTGCCCAGCACAGTGACCCTGCAGGTCATTGATCCTCAGCTGATACTGAGGGTTAGTCCAGAAGGTTTCTGCAGGGCAGAAAACGAGGCAAGTCTTCATCTGATATGGACAGAGAGGATCAAACTCTCCAAACTCTAAAAAATAAGGCTGAGCTATCCAGCTTGCTTGTTTTCTCCTCTCTCCCTCCCTTTTTCTCTCTCTCCTCCTCCCCATCTCTTTGTCACAACCTCCAGCCTTTCTCCTCTCTCTCTCTCTCTTTTCTCTCTTGGGCCCACCCTCTCTGTCCTCTCACTTGTCCCTTGGCCTCTCCCTACCTGTCAAACGATAACATCAGAGACAGAAGTACCGATATGATTCATGCATCCACCCGCTGTGACTCCTGCGACCCATCTGCCCTCATGCACGGAGCTGCTCCAGTGGCATTTGGATGCGCTATCCAAGAAGTCTGGGCAGGTGGAGCAGATGTCCACATCCTCAAAGTGCTCGCAGAAGTCCTCAATGGCCATCCTGCTCATCCCAGAAAACAGCACCCACATCACAAGGCAGCTCATTCATTTTAACGTAGCATGCAACACGTTATGTAACTGCTCAAACTAACTGCAGGGGGCAAAAACATGAGTATTGGTGGGATTTTGCTACGCCATCAATTCTTTGGAAAATGGCTGAAGGACAAGTCTATGCAAAGCTGTGTGTGTGTGTGTGTGTGTGTGCTTGTGTCGGTGTGCGTGTGTACGGCTCTATCAGTAAATTGTGAGCTTCACATTTTTACCAGAATTCCCCATCATCCTTCACGGTATGACACAACTCCTGCTCCTTCTGGTTCACAGTTTGCCACAAAGAAGACCTGAGAGGACAACATGTCTGTGAGACACTCACACAAACAGAGGTTATAACACACAAATCTCTCTGCAACTGTTTGGGATAGGCAGATTTCCAAACCTTTGACATTGAGCTACAAATCCATCAAGACCAGCAGCATGAGTTCCCAACATCAGTGAATGTAGAGGAATACTGTTCTGAGGAAAGTTAAGCTTCCTTACCTGTCACTCCAGTCTCCATTCCACTCCCCTTTGCCCCAGGGGTTCCACAAACGCACTAGTCTGACTATTTTCCTACGACTCACCATCTACAACGGAGGTCATCAGCATAGTTGGAGATGTTAAGGTGTTATGGTTTTTTGTACGGTGTCTCCCACTACTCACTTGCCATACAACACATACAGGGCATCTCATACTTCATCTGAGTGACACACACACACACACACACACACACACACACGCACGCACGCACACACACACACACACACACACACACACACACACACACACACACAGACGGATAAGAT